>LPNX011218594.1:1218327-1308007 GCA_001517045.1 Pseudotsuga menziesii
TAGTTCTCAGTCATTTCATGGACTTTGTTTACAGTTTAATGAATGAATGTATTAATCAGTTCACAGTAACATAGAAGGATAAACATAAGTTGAAGTCTTTAGCATGTTGTATGTGGTCCATTTATGCTTTGCGTGAAACGGTCACTAGTTGTTGTATTGAATAGCCTTGTATGTTAAGTCTTGCACATTGACACGAGCAACGCTAAGTGCGCTAAGCCGTGGAGGTAGGATATCACAGAGAGGTGATACCGCATCGACAGAGGAGCTGCGGTGCGCGATACCGCAGGTTAAGGACTTAGCGTTGGGCAGGAGCTGCGTGTCGCACGCTGCATGACGATGCGGTAAGGTTGGAGATATCGCGAGTCAGGGAAAGTGCGCGACGTAGAAAAGGACTGCACGACGGTATAAAGGAATATCCCGCGGCTAGAAGAGTTGCGAGACGAGGAGGTCACGCGACGCGAGTAGAAGATCGCGCGACGTGCAGGGAAAGAGATCTCGCGGCTACAAGAGCTGCGAGTCGCAAGTAGGATTGCCACAGAACCTGGTCCAAGACAATTGAGTCCTTGGCCAACCCATTAGAATCACTTCGGGTGAGACTTCAGGCCGCTTTGCGGTCTGTCGCCGAAAGGGCCAGTGAGCTAGGGGTGTTGTTGGTTGATTATAGTAAACCCGGGTCTGCCCATCACAGCCAACATTCCTGTAATAGAATTACATTCGGCTGATTTAACTCCACCAGCCTTCGAAGAGATGTTTTTTTGAGGGGACTCGCCAACCCCCAACAATTAAAGGACATAACTTTCATTTGGGAGACTCCGCCTGGGCCTTCACTGCTCTAAGTGCCCATTCAATTGAAGATTGTGTCCCCATCCCTAAATCCACCTTTGCCCGATCTTGTGCTTTGGACAAAAGAGATTTTTTGCCACGGCCTTTCCCCACCACATGCATGGACAACTCAGGAAGACCTTTCCCCCCCGACCCCCCTACGGATATCTCCCTACTTCTAAGGGCATATCCGATACGTCTTCCCTCAGAGCTGGTAGAGATATTTGTAGAAACAATGGAAGGGGAGAAAACACTATTAGTCGACGGCAACGGACAAGGAACAACTGGACAGAGAAAAGCCTGGATGGCCAAGGGATGCGAAGATGAATCCCCTCGAATATTCGCCTGCACTGAAGACTTCCTGGAGCCATCTTGAATTGGAGAATCCAAAGCACTAACCCCTGTCCCCAGATTGTTAGCTAACGATCCCCCAGGGACCTTCAATCCTTTGTCCACCTCGTGCAAAGTCTGGACTGATGAAGAAAGGAGTTCTCTAGAAGCAGCCTGTACCACTGGTGCTGTGTCCATCACCCGACCATCCAATGGCCCAATTTTCCTTGCCCCCACAGCAACAGTAACCCCCACCTCCTTAGAAGCATCTAACCCATCTATATCTTCTTCAATCAGAGATTTGCTGGCCCTAAAGGGAAGCGGACAACTGGCCACCAAATGTCCACATGAATGACAGCGGTGACACCTAAATGGCACACCCACATAGTCGAGAATTTGTACAAAATCCCCATCCTTAGACTGAACATTTATCTCAGAAGAGAGTCCCAGGCGCAGATCAATCTTTACCATGATTTTGGCCACCGTAAACTTACCAGTCTCCAGAAAGGATAAATCAGCACATACATATTCACCCAGAAAATTCCCAATTGCAGCAAATTGATTCTCATTCCATAAGTGCATGGGAAAACCTGGGAGTTTTACCCACATAGGCTCCTTATTAATCTTTTCCGTTTTTTAAACAAAAAAAGGTGTCCAGCTTTTCAAAACAATAGGAACCCCATGCATAGACCACTGCCTCCCCAGGACAACATCAACCTCCCCTTTGCTGTGCATGATGAAAGAAAACCACCCTTTTGTCAATACCCGAACTTCAGGTGCTGTATCCAGCAAATGTTTCCACTGCTCAGCCGCCCACCTCCGGAGAAAACCACGACCAAATCGTTTGCCACGGACATGCCCAACCACTGCTGTCAAGGACAAATCCTCTGCCTCTTCCATCGATACATCAACCCCCAGCACCAACTTGTCCCTATGCTTCCTCTCTTTAACAACCTTTGGACCTTTTTGAGATCCCTCCTTCGCTGACCCCCCTTGCTTGGGGGCTAAAAAATATTTGGTCTCAAGAGACAAATCATGACTACCCAGAAACTCCACCGCCTGACCACTGGAAGAAATGGCCGCATGAACCCTACCTCCAGAACCTAGAGCGATGTCAGGCCCCCGACCGGCTTCCGACACTACCAAATCCCCCACCGAGAAAGAACCAAAATATCTCTCCAAACCCTGATGCTTTATTCCATTTCCAAGAAAAGGGGAAAGACCCTCTACTGGGAGCACCGAAGAAGTTACAGGAAAGTTTGCAAAGAACCCATTCTGAGGGGAAAGAGTACGCCCGAGAAGTCCAGCGAGGTTGGGCCGGTCTACACCCAAACCCTCAGATGTCTTGAAGAGAGCTAAATCTGCCCCTGCCAACCCCACATTATCCACGGGCCTAGAGTAGACCCCTGGCCCCCTCCCTGATAGCAGAGAACTAGACAGCTTCCCCTGCCAACCCAAAGCACCAGAAAAACCTCCTGCAACAAAAATATCACTTTCATTGACCCCATCCAAAGTGTAATCCACCTCCTCCTCCATACCTCCCCACCGAACCACCCCAAAACCTGTCAATCAAAAAGAAACCCGTGGCCACAACCTTAAAAAACTGCTTACAACGAACAAAACTTCATCCATGATCCATAAAACCTTGAATTGCTCGAAGAATCTTGTCCATTCATTTGCTCCAAGAAGATTTGAACTCTCGTCCTGATATGTTGGTACTACTGGTTTGTTCACTGAATATTCACTGCCTGACAATCGACATCGATCTGTATTGGATCCTGCAATGAAGTCTTGTAGATATTCTTGAAGCAAGGGAAAGAAATCTTCAAACTCCTCCACATAGGCCCTACTTCACAGAGAAGGAAGATCTTCGTGAAGATGCAAAGACCACCTGAAACCACGAAACTCTTCACAACGAGCACATGGCAGAGGGCAGATTCTAGACTGGCAGCAACACGCTGATGCAGGGGATGTACCAGACTCCAAAGAGGGAATCCAGACACAGCAAAACCAGAGAGCCAAGCCGAATCACGTTGATCAAATCTTGAAGTTTGAAAAAATTTCTTTGAGCGAAAAAATCCCCGGCAGTGCCTCTTCATAGTACTCAACTTGCTATCTACTAGCATAGATCTATTTTAAATCCAGATCTATTAAGCACCTAGAGAGATCCAATTTCTTGATGTGTACAGTTTTTACCTTTGGATCCCTCTTAAATATGGGTTTAAAATGGATCTATGCTACTTTAATTATTTATTTAAGTTATATGTAATTTATATAGTTAATTTTTTTTTAGTTTTTAATAATTTTTTATTTATGTCAGCTAACCTAACATAACTAACCTGATAAGATCTCCTTCATAGTAGGCTCCAGAACACCTCACTTGACTACAAATTAAATAATTATATTAATTTTAAATAATTTTAAATATATTATTTCATTATTTATACAAAATCAAAATCATAATAAAATTGAATCATATCTCCCAAATTGAAAAAGTGATCAAGTTTATAAAAAGTTCTCCATCACATCATATCATATCATTTATTATCAATTTTATGCTTGGCCCATAGAGTGATGCAACTATCCTGAATTCTTGTTCCTATCCCCTAGCACGACGTGTGTGATGTTGTCCCTATCCTTCTCCCTCTCTCTAGTTCCCATGATAGAATATAATAGATAAGACTTTGCCATGTGACGTTATCTCTTTGGCATCACATGTCTCATCTAGTCCTATCCCTAACCCTAAATTGTGAGACCCCATGATATGATATGGTATAGTTACTCAATAAATTTGTCAAAGCCACAATGCAATCATAAATATAATAAAACAAAAAAAGGTTGGATAGGTATGTGCTCAATAGAAAAGTTTTTTTTAATGCTACGTGGAGCGTTATGTATACCATTGGATGTAAAGCAATTGAGATCCAACATCTTACCCGAAAAAAGAAACTTAGGGGTTAAGATCATGCAAAAGTCCTAGAAGGTCAAGTTAATAAAAAAGTGCTATAAAATTTTTTATAACCTCGTTAGAATTCTGTTTTCCTTGGGAGACAAGCAAAGCACACATAACGTACTCACCGCCCTGTCGCAGTCATTGGCCAACTGAAAAGGCTGAAGAGTGGGGTCACGGGTGAGAATATCAAATGGCGGCTGCCAGCGCGACGGTTTCTTTGCGCGCAAGAAAGTGACCTCCTCCGTCAACTGACATATAAGAAAAAGGTCATTGTTATTATTCATTAGTTTGTCCGTTAGCGTCTATCTCCACGGTGCGGTGCGGTCGGTTGAAACCGCCAACACAACACGAACACCGCCCACAGCCCACCGCCCACCGTCTCGACTCGACTCGAGTCTCCCCTCTTCTGGTGTCGGCGTATCCGGTCTCGGTCTCGCCCACCGCGAAGCAAAACCTATCCAACTCCACAGACGGTGGGCGCTCCTTATTTATGCCGCCCACCGGGTCTCTTCTTTTCTGTTTGTAATTCGAATTGAATTGAATACACACATGTTATAAGGAATTTCAACTACCAGAGGAACCATTTCTTGCATTCTTTTGGTATAATGGACGCCAAAAGATCAATCGGCGATAGAGCCCAACTGAAGCGAAGACCGTCCATCCATGACAGACAATCCACCCCAGCAAAGCGAGCCAAATCTGCCCAGGCTTTCTCCTGCTGTTCTGGCATGGTGGTTGTGGAAAACTACAATAATTTTAGAAAAAGCGGTATTCCTGCCCGGTTTATGTACCTGAACAAGGGTGAGTGGATTGATTTCCCTTCGGCAACCGTATGCTTGTTGAAACAAGGTTTCCAAAGTGGCAAAACCGCTGTAGAGATTGCGATTCCCTGTTCCTCTTCTTATCTGGTTGACTTCCTTCGCATGTCACGGATTGATTTGAGCGATGGTTGTCATGAATGGATTGCTTGGATTGATATACACGGGAAATGCTTTTTTCCGAGGGTATTCTGTCAAGAGAATCCGTCTCTTGACACCAAAATTGACCTTCGAAAACCCTTGCAAACTGGAGAATGTGAAGTAATTACAACTAATGAGAATGGAAGTACGGTTGTTCAGTCTGAGTCTGAGAGTACATTGGAACAGGGTTCTAGTGATAGCGTTTTAGAGGGAGATCGTGCTCATCTATCTGATGATGATGCTCAATTTCCAAAATGCCATGCTGCTGCAGCTTCTGTTGGCATTCCTGACTCTGGAGCTTCCGCCAACGCTTCTCCGGAATTGAAGTCGGATTCATTGTTTGGCAGTCTTAACAAAAACAATTTGATGATTAAATTGCAGGATGGTGATAAAGAATTTGTTGCAGTGCGAGATCGGTTCTTAGGTGGGTTTAGTACCCTTGCGTCATTAGCTAGTGTTGTGGGTATCTATAGGAGTGTATCAGGAGAGGCTCGATTGCAGACATTCCGAAGGCATGCCGAGGATGTTGCAAGAAAGTCCGTCGATGGAAATGCCAACATGAGGTATGCTTGGCATGGCACTTCTAAAAAGGCCATTTCCGGCATTCTACTCCACGGCTTTGGCCACCCCAAAATGCCTAAACACGGCGCAGCTTATGGCGTTGGTGTCTATTTTGCACCTGAAGATTGCGCCTATATAAGGTATAACTCAACTACTTGGCCCTTCAATTTTAGCAAGTTTAGTTTTCTTATAGTTTATATTGATGCTTGTACCCACCTCTGTATATTTGGGATTTTCTGCATTGCAACATTGTGAACAATGATCGTTTTTGCACCACCTTGCAGTGCAGCATACTCTGATGTTGACGAAAATGGCGAACAGCACATGGTGTTGTGCCGAGTGATAATGGGGAATATCGAGCAGGTCAAACATGGTTCACAACAGTTTCATCCGAGCAGTGAACAATTCGATACCGGTGTAGATGACCTTCAGAATCCGAAGCGCTACATTGTTTGGAGTACCCACATGAACACGCATATATTGCCAGAATATGTTGTTAGATTTAGGGTTCCTCCTCCTTTACGTGGTATTTGTCTCATCTCCATTCTACAGAGTGTACTAGTGCTCAAGATTAGTATATTTTCTGGTTTGCTTTTGGTGGCTATGCCATAACAGGCATGGGATATTTATTTATTCTTTATTTTCAGAATATTGGTCTAGACTGAAGACAGAGCAAGGCAAAACTAGTGCCCACGGAAGCCCTAAATATTCTTTGCGTGATGGTCTGGCATACCCTGGAGCAGCATGTCAAATTGTAAGATGATTTATTTCTTTTTAATATAATTATTAAGTGCATGCCAAATTGTAAGATGCTTTCTTTCTTTCAAATGTAATTATTAAGTGCAGAGTAGGTCAATATGCAGTCAAATCTTGTAGGAACTCTCAATATTTACTCTTCAATATATATATATATTTGAAAAAGAGAAATTTAATGTCGCCATAGCTCTACCTTGAGTTAGATAATCAGCCAATTCCCCAACTAAAATTTGTCTCTTTGGGTCTATTTTACAAAAAAAAATCTCAGACTATCAAGAAAAGCCTGCCTAATTAGCTATTTTTTAAATCTCCCATCTTCCCTGTGTTCGAAAGAGAGACTAATGGCTACTTGTGAAATTTTAGGGACATAGGATAGGTCCCTCTCTCCAGACTAGTAAATACCTCTCTCGGTTTGTTTTGTTTGCTGTCTAATTGCTTGCTTGTGAACTTAGGAGACTTGGGACATGTGTCTTCCTCTGCACAAGTCCTTGTGTTTAGTTTGTCTCCTGCAGGAGCGATCTAAGCCTTCACTTGTGGCCTTGATGGAGTAGTCTCTGAAATGGAATTTGCTGCTCTCCCATGATTGAGCCTTTTCTGCGACTGTCTTGCTGTGTGTTATTATCTTCTCTGAGTTTGGTTTGTCTGTAGGAATGATCCAAGTCCTAACTTGTGGCCTTGAAAAAAGTAATCTCTGAAATGTATTGCTGTGCTATCCAATGATTAAATCTCTTATGTGACTCTCTTGCACTCTCGTTGTTCTGTGGTCAAATCCGAGTTCTTCTTTCTTCTTCTAAAATTCTTAAACCCTAACTGTGACTTAGGTATTGGGATGAGTACTTCTTTGGGCTGTGAATGAGCTTCTGTATTCCATGGCAGATTCTTGTAATCCAATGGTTGGACCCATGTGAGCCGTACGGGTCCAAGTGACTTAGGTATTGGGAGGAGTATTTCTTTGGGCTATGAGCCTCTGTATTCTGTATTCCATGGCAGATTCTTGTAATCCAATGGTTGGACCCATGTGAGCCATACGGGTCCAAGATGATTAGGTCTGGCCTGGCCATGGCTACAAGTGACCAACTCTTTCATAGAACCTGGGTCTGTTTTCTCTAACTTCTGGTTTACTAAGAGAAATTTGGAAAAAACCTTTGGCACATAAGTTGATGCAATAGTCTTCAGTCCAGTTTCAGGCCTGGCCATGGCTACAAGTGACCAACTCTTTCATAGAACCTGGGTCTGTTTTCTCTAACTTCTGGTTTACTAAGAGAAATTTGGAAAAAACCTTTGGCACATAAGTTGATGCAATAGTCTTCAGTCCAGTTTACCATCTACCAATTTTGTTACCTCATCAGTTTAAGGCAGATCCCATTGAATCAGTGTACCAATTTTGTTACTTCATCAGCTTAAGGCAGATCCCATTGTAGAGAATTTGAGGATCTGGATCCTGCAGGACACCTTTGATTCACTCTAATGCGACGTGAAGTGTCACAACATTTTCCAAGCTCTCAATGCTTTGCCATGCTACTAAGATGGCGATAGAAGATATACCATTCTCCTTTAGCGTTGCAATCTCTTAGGGAGTCATGTCCACACTCTGGGGATCGTGATAGTCATTCATTAATGTTGGGTTAGTCCAGCAACCATGGCTTCACAAGTGGCCAACTATTTCCTAGAACCAGGGTCTGTTTTCTCTAACTTCTGGTTTACTAAGAGAAATTTGGAAAAAACCTTTGGCACAGAAGTTGATGCAATAGTCTTCAGTCCAGTTTACCATCTACCACTTTTTCTCTAACTTCTGCTTTACAAAGAGGAAGTTGGAAAAAACCTTTGGTAAGTTGATGCAATAGTATTCAGTCCAGTTTACCATTTACCAATTTTGCCTCTTCTGCTTAAGGCAGATCCCATTGAATCAGTGCCTCAGTGACAGATTTTGAGGATGCGGACCTTGGAGGATTTTTTGATTCACTCTAATGCGATGTGAAGTGTCACAACATTTTCCAAGTTCTCAATGCTTCACCATGCTACTAAGACTCTCCAAGTTATCAATGCTTCACCATGCTACTAAGATGGCGATGGAAGATATACCATTCTCCTTTAGCGTTGCAATCTCTTAGGGAGTCATGTCCACACTCTGGAGATCGTGATAGTTCATTAATGTTGGGTTAGTCCAGCAACCATGGCTTCACAAGTGGCCAACTATTTCCTAGAACCAGGGTCTGTTTTCTCTAACTTCTGGTTTACTAAGAGAAATTTGGAAAAAACCTTTGGCACAGAAGTTGATGCAATAGTCTTCAGTCCAGTTTACCATCTACCACTTTTTCTCTAACTTCTGCTTTACAAAGAGAAAGTTGGAAAAAACCTTTGGTAAGTTGATGCAATAGTATTCAGTCCAGTTTACCATCTACCAATTTTACCTCTTCTGCTTAAGGCAGATCCCATTGAATCAGTGCCTCAGTGACAGATTTTGAGGATGTGGACCTTGGAGGATTTTTTGATTCACTCTAATGCGATGTGAAGTGTCACAACATTTTCCAAGTTCTCAATGCTTCACCATGCTACTAAGATTCTCCAAGTTATCAATGCTTCACCATGCTACTAAGATGGTGATGGAAGCTATATTATTCTCCTTTAGCGTTCCAATCTCTTAGCCGACATTTTTGTCAGTTCAGACTGAAATTTGTTTATTTGTGGTGTGAAATTTGTTTATTTGTGGTGTGTCGAGTTCTGTTTAACACTTTGTTGTCAGTGTTTGTAAGCTTAGACTGTAAGTTATGTGTATATGGTTTGCGATTTATTTTTATATATTTTTACTTACAAGGAAATCCTTTATTGGACTTGTTTTCTACAGAATGACGACCAGCAGCTTTGTCCTCCTTCGAACAAGGAAGCACAGCTCAAAATGCAGGAGAATGCACGTATGCCGAGTTCTGCTTGGATGTCATTTCCAAAGCTTTTTTCTACTATCGAAAAATTCCTGTCTTCATCAAGTGTTAACATAATGAAGAATCAATACGTCCGTTACAAGGTAAATTGTCCCCTTCCATATTTCCATTCTAAAGGCTTATTTGGTTTTTGAAGAGAAGCCCTAAATAAACTTAAACATATTCCATGGTTTTCCAGGAAGGTAAAATTAGTCGAGAAGATCTCATAAGAAAGGTAAGAGTGATCACTGGAGATAAATTGCTTATTGCAATTATTAAAATGTTTCAAGGCCAGGTATTATCTTCTGTGAATGAAAAGATATGCCCTGGCCTCAGAAATTGAGCATACTGAGCATGGTAGTCCTTGACTGTTGACATACCATTTACTAACAGAAATTCATCATTTTGCACATTTGCAAATACTGTTGCAAGTGCACTTGATAAGATTAAAAAATGAATCTCTGTTTAGGTGGTATGAGGGGTGTGTCATTATCTGAAGTCATCTTTTCCACAGATGATCTAAAATGATCTTTGTATCAATTTTGGGGATTTAAAAATTTTACTCGTTGCAGAGGCATATCGTGATAGTAGGCATCATCAAGAGGTAGAAAGGGGCATTATGTAATCCTGGCTATAGGCTGACTGTGTCTGTGGGCAGCATCAAGAGTTAGAAAGGTGCATTATATTACTTACTTTGATAGATAGGGAAGTCGTTTAGGAGCGCTGTCTTGAATAACAAGGCTGACATGACATTTTCGGAAGGACTACCAAATTATTTTTTGTCCAAATTATTGTGCTATTAAATATGAGAAATACAGTTCATTTTCAATCCATTGCATCCCTTCTTTGATTAGTGGGCAACTTTGTCATTGCTACGCTGAATGAAACCTTCTGTCCCACAAGATGGTTATATTTATGTCATAATTCTCTTTAAATGTACTGTAAGCGGTCTACAAATTAATGAGTTGACTTACCTACTTCCAACATTTTTCATATCTGACGTAGGTAAGAGGATGCTTGGCTGGTTTAATGTTCCTTTGTGGAGTCTTTTAAGGTTTTTGGCTGCATCTGGTGACGATTCTGAAAATATTGGCATAATCAAACTTTGAACGAGGGATTCGGATCTATACCTTTTTTTTCACGTCTTTGCAACATGCAGCTTAATCTTATGCCTATAACAAAGTTCAAAGAAATGATTTCTGGTGCAAGGAGACATAAGCCCCCTGCAATATCAAAGTTAACACAGCCAAATGACAATAACACCATTTTCATACAATATTGCAACCGATATCATCATTGGAATCGATGGATGCAACTTAATCTTATATTTATTACAAAGTTCAAAGAATTTTTTTCTGGTTCAGGGAGACATAAGCCTCCTACAATATCAATGGCTAATGCATTCATCATGCATTAACTCCACTATGTATTATTTAATTTAACATAGAAATTAAACATCACCACTAGATTTCTGAAATCTGCTATATACGAAATATATATTCAACATGGAGTACTTCAATAACTCAAGCGTGGAAACATCTTCACATTGAAAAAAAAACATCTTCACTAAATTCTGCTAGATCTATCTATTGATCAGTGATCAAACGCTTGGACCTGTTACATGAACTAAAATTACAACTATGGCCGCCCCTCTTAAATAAAATTTTTGAGCCTCCAAAGAGCCAACGATCATTTTCAACCTGTCAAGACTTAACCTCCCACCAGACTCTGCCTCTACAATTAAACGTATCCATGCTTCGTTTCTATAAATAATAAATCTGTTTTGCTTTGTCGCGGAGGACCACGTTATGATGATTACCCATAATTATACTCTGCATAAACTTTTGATTTTGCCCTTTGTCCATGAGGTAATGTTCAGTGATTTAAGTGTAATACCAAGGTTTACCGATTGAGCGAGAAACTTCAAAACCCCACAACAAACCCGAAATCAAACTTGATGCAAAATTGCTTACAAACCTCGCTATCACTTTCACTCTCCCTTGATTGTTAATCATACCAGTCATATTCAAGTGTTCTCCCTTTTTAAGTTTCATTCTTTAATCCGAGTTTATTGAATATTTATCAACCATTGAATTTGGTTTAATTGTTTATTTCTACTTGTGATAATACTTTAATATTATCAATATTAATAACGATAATAAGTTAAGATTTTATGATTTATCAGAACCTTCAATTGCAAAGAGGTCTTTAAAAATGATAATTCATTGCATTGCAAAGAGGTCATTAAAGATGATAATAGGTTAAGATTGTAATGATTTATTTGATAGGATTTGTTCCAAATATGATTAAGTTTCATTCTAACTTAACTGTTTTATCTTTTAAAATCACATTCACAACCATTTTTTACATTTTTTATTTATATTTTTTAAATCACAAATTAGTTATTCCTTAAAATTATATCTACGACTATTTTACGTCTTTTAAAATTGCAAAATCAATTATCCTTTAAAAGCACATTTATAACCATTCTATGTCTTTTCAAATTACAAAATCACATTCACAATTGTTCTATCTTAATATCTTAATACATTCATCCAAGTAAGGTTAATATATTGTATTTCAATACATTTTATGTTAAAACATTTTATCTTAAATAGGGTTTCTTAATACATTTTATGTCAAAACATTCTATTTTAATATATTTTATGTTAAAGTAATATTCAATATTTTATGTTTGGATTTTACATTAAAAACTTAAGTTTATACACTTCAATGATATCAAAAGTTTATACATTCAATGTTATCAATTTTTTTGCATTACAGTTTTTGTATAAACTTAAGTGTATACATCAATGATATCAAAAGTTTATACATTCAATGTTATCAATTTTTTTGCATTACAGTTTTTGTATAAGCATATAGAATGATTGACATTATATATTAAAACATTTTATCTTAATATATTTTATGTTAATGTAATATCTTCATATTCAAAATATTTAGTGCCTTTGTATAAGCATATAAAATGGTCTGACATTATATATTAAAACATTCTATCTTAATATATTTTATGTTAACGTAATATTTTCATATTCATGGTATAAACATATGAAATTGTCGACATTATATATCAAAACATTCTATCTTAATATATTTTATGTTAATCCTTTGTATAAGCATATAAAATGGTTGACGTTATATATTAAAACATTCTATCTTAATATATTTTATGTTAACGTAATACTTTCATATTCAAAACATTCTCTTAATATATTTTATGTTAATCCAGTATTTTCATATTCAATATACCAATCTTAATATATTAATGTTAACAATATTCAAATGTTTTATGTTTGGATTTTACATGAAAAGTCTCTACATTCAATGATGTCAAAAGTTTATACATTCAATGATATCAAATCTTTTTGCATTACATAAGGGCTTTTTGTACAAGTATATAAAATTGTAAACAAAGTGTTTATCATCGATGACAACTATATCATTCAAATAGGGTTAATACATTCCATCTTACTATATTTTATGTAAATCAATGTTTTTATATTCAATCATATCAATTTAAATATATTTTACGTTGAAGCAATATTTTATTTTCATATTCGATGTTTTATGTTTGCATTTTACCTCAAAATTTGATAATTTTGATATATTTATTGATATTAACTTTTTTTCCATTATACTTTTTAAAATATTTTCCATTCATCTTTAAACATTTATGGAACCAAAATTATTAGAACATAGGCCATCTAACACTGACTTATTGTTGCTGGTTTTTTTAGGAACAGAATGTCCATAGTTTTCTTATGAATAAAATGTAGGACATTTGATAACTAATCAAGTTGATTCATTGTAGTAATGGTTTTATGCAACTCTTTTTCTTTCTTACATTGAGAATTATCTACAAATTCTAAAGAAGGAAATAGGTTCAAATCAGGAGGGGTAGTGCATGTATGCTTTTTTTTAACTATAGTTAAAAAGTTTCATAGACTAAATTGGTATCTAACTTGGTTGTGACCTTAAAAATGTATTATTTTTATTTTTATTATTAAACAAATTCCATTTCAATATTAAATAAACAACCATCACACTGTAACTCAAATGAAAGCAAACATAAATACAATATTATACATGGATAAAAGATTTCTTTACAATTTTTATAAATAAATTCAATTCTAATATTACTTTAATTCACTTTATGAAAAAGGATAAATTTTTAGACAATTTTATTCCTATTAATTTAGTTTTGATTTGATGGTTATGTATTGCATTCCTTATGATGGTGGCTAATGATTCTTAAAGAGAGCGAACCCTTAACTAAGAAGCCTTATTTTTTCACAAAGACACTAACTCTTCAAGGATCCCTTCTCCATTGAAACAAGAGGTTGGATCCCATTTGTTGACTTTGTTTTAGTCAATGAGTAAATGATTATGCAAAGAGGTACAATCTATCCCTAAATTTCAAAAACTTTGATCATTTAAAAGTTTAAGCGACCCTATCCCAAACACTTGGCTCTGATTCGTAATGCACCTCAAATATTATTCCTCTTCCCTCTAAAACTAAAAAATGTGACTTAAAGGTCTTTTCTTCTAGTATGCATTCTAGTATGCATTGGAGAAATAAGGGATATTGTAATGATGTCGAGTTCGTGTTTAATTTTATAGCTATAACTTTACATGTGCTCATAGTCATGAACTCTATGCATGAATAACTTCTCAAAACTGAACATCAAGGAGAATAAATAAATCTTAAATGAAGAGGAAAGACATTTTTCTTGCACATGTTTGACGGACAGTATGTTGTATATAGACAAGTTTCAACATAATTTTAAGATAATAGTTATTAAAGTGACTTCTCCCTTTTTTTTAGCATTTTATTTCTTTGGAACATTTGACCAAATCATTTGAGATGACTAAAATGATAAAAGGAATTAAATTTAAGGTTTTATGTTATTTCTTTAAAATTAGCAGAGCACACATTAATCTAAACATGTTAAGGTTTAACCTCCATACCATAAATGTAAGCGAAGACACCAACCTCCTTATCATTTATGCAGGGGCACAAGCACACCCAATACCACACTACTACACTCTTATACTTCCATGAACTCTTATCCAAAATTGTTTTGCGTGATTCCCAAATAATTATCTTGCGCAAAATTTGCTCCAATTTTCTTGCCACCTACAATAGGATTTGTGGCACGTAGGCCACTAGGTTTTCAATGAATAGTTGAGGCAATGCAAAAATGGAAGTCTAGTCTTCTATGTTGAAAACCATAAAACAATCATTTTACATTATCTACCATCGTTGTGAACTTAGTTATAGAGAAGTGAGGAGAGCACAAAGCTAGCAAAATTTCAACACCTAAAATTCAATGTTATCTGTTAGCTCTGGAAAATTAATTTTGGGGAAGTGATGGAAGATAAGAGCTTGTAGAAATTTAATGGCCCATATACATGATGTTAAGGTTTGTTCACTACCACATCTCTATAACCCAAGGGAAACATTGGTAGGGAATCACAGAACCTAACGGAAACACCAGTAGGACAGAGCCAATCAAATGTCCTAAAACAATTTTTACCAAAATTCAACTTAAAAAATGTCAAAGTTACAACATCATGAGTCATTTTCTAAGTCAATCTTGTGCATCAAGATTGAGCTTCATGTGTTGAGGTAGTGCCTTAGGGAGCATGAGTTGGACTCCAGAAACTTGGAGTTGATTGTTGAGTTGGACTTGAGGATGACTAAGCTTTATGTGTAAAGGTTAAGCCTCATGTGTTGAGGTAAGTGCTTTGTATGTCAAAGAGATGAAGTTGTACAGTACTGCTTGTCAAGGCTAAGGTCTTGTGTGTCAACACAAATCCTCATGTGTTGAGGTAATGCTTTGCATGTTGAAGCATGAATTGTGTGTGAAGTACTACTAACCATGGTCTTAGAGATGGATGAGATATTAAGTCTCCTATAGATACTGGCCACATCTAAAATGAATTACTTTAGCATACGACCACTTGGAACAATAGTAGAACAATATGATCACATCATTGGAAAAATCTCCTTAGTATATTTGATATGATAGATAAATTAAAGTTGGCGCATATGGACCATGCAGATAAGTCAAGATATAAAGATAAGGTGAAATGAAAATAGAGAGAACTCAAATTTCTCACTTCAGTAATGATAAATACTTCAGTTAAATAAGAGAGATTAAAATTGTTAACTTTAGTGATGTTAACGAGGAAGACTTCAGTTAATTAAAGGAGAACTCGAATTGTTCACTTCAGTGATGGTATCAAGGACTTTAGCTAAATGAGTTAAGTGTTAATAAATAATATTTAGTTAACTAAAGTGTTCTACATGATGACACATTAGTTAAACTAAAAGATGACACTTGAGTTAAATTAAAAGACAACACTTGCATGGAGACACTTGAGTTAACATCCAAACTAAGTGGTATAGCATCCAGTTGGGAGGAAAGTTTATCATGAAGTCAGAAGAGCAAAGATATAATATATCAAGAATGAAAATTATTGCATAGTTGTGATGCAATATTTGAGAGATCAAGGTGAAGAGTGAATTCTCCCTTGAAGGAATTCACTATTCTTTGCATGAGACCAAAAAGTGTAAATTGATTTTGTGATGGTTGTGTTGCTGGTCTCTTCTATAATTCTCTATTCTCTCTTGTTTTGATATTGCACTAGGGGTGCTTGGTATTTCTCTCTCATATTGTACTAGGGGTGTTTGTACCAAGGGTGTTTGATGTAATATGCTCATTTGTAAAGATATTATTTGTTCTCTATAATTATACTAAGGAAGATCTGTTGAGGTTTTCTCCCTCATGTTTTAGAGGGGTTCCTTAGGGTAAATTCTATGTCTCATGTGAATGTTTATGCTCTGATTGTTCAATTGTTTCAAGTACTACTATAATTCCACAATTAAGATCAAAATTCAACAAAATTCGCCAAAAAATACATTAGCCACATGGTTTAATTGATTGAGCATTAGAGCTCCTTGATTGATCTATTGTAATAAGTTATTAATTGTGAGTGATACTATTTAATGACATCCTAAATAAATTATTGTTCACCACCAAGAAAGTCGAACTATTTCTTTATCTAAATTGAAGTTTATCAGGATTAGGCATTTATAGATAAGATTCACTAAAATCAAAGTTCTTCTTATGGAACATAACATCCATCACATAGTTGTTTAAGGAGGATTTAAGTAATTATCATCTTAAAAACAATGATCAAAGTTGGCCAAAATTGAGATATTCCTTGATTGACTCAATATATCATCCTAAACTAAATTACTTATTGACAAATATTGATAAAAAATTGAGTTTTCTTTGATCAATATTAAATACTTGTGCTAAGGTTTTTCAATCTGTCAACTTTCAACTATCAAAGTCTTTGTTTTCTAATCTCATTGCAAAATTTCCAAAGAGATTAAAGTGGCGTCTATTTCATTGTGTTACCCTTTAAAATTATTTCAAGTCTTCCAATAACAAGTTGGATGTCACCTTCCATTCCTAAAATATATTATTCATGTCTCCATTGGAAAATTTAGGAGTTTTGTTCAACAAGTTTCAATTTTAACATCTTAGGTGTCACTTTCCACTCCTAAAAATTTATTCACATTTGCATTGTCATTTCTAGGAATTTCATTAAAGCCATAATTTTTTAGAAGTATTGGTGATTATTTATATTAAATTTCAATTTTAGATAAGGTGCACTAGTAGAAAAACAAAAAAATATGACTAAACAAACTACTAGAAAGTGCATATAAATGACTAATTTTTGTCTTGTGACTATTATTAGTTTTGCGAGTCACATAACATGACTAAATTTATGACTAAAAAAATTTAATCATTTTTGTTCTTGTTCTAATTCGTCAATGTTCCAGTATATTTAGTAATTTGCTTAGTAGTTAATTGTTGTTTTCTTGTCATTTATTTCATAGTTGTAGTCATTCATTGTCGTCAACAAGTAGTATATTTAGCCTTTTTAATCATTAATTGTTCTTAATTGGTAGTATATTTAGTAGTTTTATTACTCATTTATTGTTGTTATTTGGTTATTTATTTAGTACTTGTAATCATTAATTGTTGTCAACAAGTAGTATATGTAATCATTCTAATTCTTAATTGTCGTCAACCAGTGGTATATATCATCATTTTTATTCACTGATTTTTGTAGATAGGACGCAGAGGAATCGAATCACCAACCTCTTGTTTGTAAGACATGTGCTCTTCCATTGAGATAATACCCTTAAATAGAATCAAAGTTCACACTAAGAAAAAAAGTTTAGTTATGTATATAAATCACATTTTATTTTGACTTGTTTTCTTCCACAAGGCAATAATAGTAGTTACGTCTTAAGTTTTTGAAACCCCAATTTATCCACAACAATACAAGAATCATTAGATATCATTGGGTAAAGTAAAACATAACTTACATAGAGTTGTATCATAAACCAATGAATCAAACAAGAAACCAAAACAATGACAATCGAAGATGAAGAAAGCAACCATCATTGCAATTGACATATAATTAGTTGGCTTGCCTCATTTCATATCTAACTCAGCCTGTGTAGATTCAACACAACTGTGGACAAATTTCCCTGCAGTAGCTTTCTCTCTAGAATCCATATCCATGCGGAAACAACCCTTTACTTGAAACATAATTATTGATGAATTCAATCTCTGATTAGAACGATGCCTTGAAATCCTAGAAAAATGCCATAATCCTCTATTCATTAAGCATATCCAAAGTTTAAGGGCATTTCCATGCATAAATGATCACGACTATCTTGTTTTGCTAAGAAACATGCAAAATCGCTAGTTACATTAAGCTCAGAATATGAGGATCGTGGAGATGACATTACCTAGCCATTGGAAATTCTTATAGGGGAAGCATCAACATATATGTTGATTGCATGGGCAGACCCGGGTTTACTATAATCAATCAACAACACCCCTAACTCACTGGCCCTTTCGGCGACAGACCGCGAAGCGATCTGAAGTCTCACCCGAAGTGAATCTAATGGGTTGGCCAAGACTCAGGTGTCTTGGACCAGGTTCTGAGCACCCTACGTCTCTCTTCTTGCCCCTGTGATTCACAAGGTCAGCTATATCTGCGCATCGCACATCCCCTTCTACTCGCAGCACTTTTACCGTGCGATTCTTATCCACGCGCAAGTCGCACAGTTCCTTTCCGCGTCGCACGACTTCCACTTACTCACAATATTCCCAACCTTATCGCATCTCTGCGCACCACGAGACACCCAACCTTTCCTCAACGCTAAGTCCTCAGCTTGTAGTATCGCGCACTGCAGCTCCTCTGCCGGTGCGATATCGTCTCTCCACGATATCCTACCACTACGACTTTGCACTCTTAGCGTTGACTGTGTCGATGTGCGAAACTCTACTTCCCGGAAGTTATATTGTGACTAAATGGTCGTCAGAAACAGACGTAAAGGAGTCTTTAAGCAACTTACTAAAATACTTCAACTTATCTCTATCATCTTGCATTACCGTGAGCTGAACAATACATACATTTACTTACTGCAACTAACATTATATGCATGATAACTAGCAACAATAAGCAAGTACAATCACATTCATACAACCCATAACACGCAGATTTAACGTGGTTCACCCCCAGGATGGGAGTTACGTCCACCAAACTGTGCTTCTATTATATAACTTGAGGGAAGTTAGCACAGTCTGTTGCACTGCATATGTAGCGCGAGATCTCTTCTAGATCTCTGGTCTATTTCTATCTCTATATTGCCTTTCTTTCAATATATCCTTCCCTCTCTTTCCTCTCTGTGGATAGTTACATACAGACTCAAATGACTCACAGACAAGCTAGGTGTCTGGATCGTTACAACACAGTCTGTCTGACTGACTCCTGAGTCTACTTCAAAAATAATCTACTGACCAACTAACGACTCATCCTACGAGCCAACCAACTGGCTAACTGACTGATTAGCTAACCCTTTACAATACAAAATGCAAGCTTTTATAGGCGGCCCGAAGGTCTCGCCATTACAACACTGTGGGCCTGTCCCAACAGTAAACCCAAACCCTAAACAGTGACAGTCGGTCCTCTATGTCCTTGAGGTAGCCGCTTCCCGTCACACCACCGCTCTCTGCAGTCTTCCATGCTTCCCGGCACTGACCATGGGTACTATGCACCGCTTCTCTTTTCTGTCCTTCGCCTTCAATGCTTGAGCCTCGTTGCTCCTTCTTCTTTATGAGGGTCACTGAGCCCTCCTGTCTTCCGCCGCTGCCTTCAATGCAGTGGTTGAGCTTTCTTCTCTCGGCCGCTCGGGTACCGTTGTCTTCTTGAATTTTCTATCCCAAAAGTCATGGTTTCCGGCTCTGCTCTCCAGCTGGAAACGTGCGACGGCGTCGTAGCTCTGCCTTGTCCTCTTTCCGCCAAAACTTATATCTTTCCGCCAAAACTAGCAGCTTCTTCTGTAGCTGCGAGACCCTGCTCCAACAGTCCCCTAACACTTACTTGTGGCTCGTCCTCGAGCCACCTGCAACAGGCTTCTCCTGCTGCAACTTATCCTTCGCCTCCTGTGAAGTGCGCTGTAACCTGCCTTGAAGTCCTGCGACTTCATTCTTCATCTCCTTGGCACGTTCTTTCTGGATTTTCGGTAACGTAGTTCGCTGGGCTCTCTTATCCTTTCTGCCCGTAGTCATGGTTTCGCTCTCTTCACTCGTTCTTCTCTATGAGCGCTCTAGTGTTTGAGAAGTGTTCCACAGATATCCTTTCCTTTTTATCTGGGTTAGAACTTTTATCACAAGGAAAATCTGTATCTTCCAGCCTTCTCAAACATTTCCTTCCATCTAGAGCCTTGTGGATGGAGAAGAAGCAACCCATGAGCTCTGCTCCGAGAACAAGCCTTTGTCCTCGTTCTGGAAGTCTCCCCCCCGCTGGGTTTGCAGTCTTCTTCCACTTCTCTTCTCTGTCCTTCACCTTCAATGCTTGAGCCTCATTGCTCCTTCTTCTTTATGAGGGTCGCTGAGCCCTCCTGTCTTCTGTCGCTGCCTTCAATGCAGTGGTTGAGCTTTCTTCTCTCGGCCGCTCGGGTACCATTGTCTTCTTGACTTTTCTATCCCAAAAGTCATGGTTTTTGGCTCTGCTCTCCAGCTGGAAACGTGCTACAACGTCGTAGCTCTGCCTTGTCCTCTTTCCGCCAAAACTTATATCTTTCCGCCAAAACTAGCAGCTTCTTCTGTAGCTGCGGGACCCTGCTCCAACAATATACCTTTTGAATGTTTGAAAGTCAAGCATATAGGAGCATTGGAATCTACAATATGACCTCCACTGGACACATTTTCAACAATTTTAACAATTTTCATTGATGACACTTCCACATTCAATGCATCACAATGACCCGTGCCTGTAGGATCAATCATTTCCCTATTTTCTAAGTCTTATAGGCATGATCAAAGATTTTGGAAGCTAGTGGAGTTAGAGGTTTCCCAAACAACATCTTTAAATGAAAGCAAACGAAAAATATGGGTTTAGCTGCAAAAGTCATAAAAAATGATGGAATGGCTGGACCACTGTCATCGCTGCAACGTCTCAATAACTTTATTGGGCATATATTTGGGAACCAGTTTCAAATTTCAGCCTCTTGAAAAACTAACAAAAAAAATAATGATTGCTTATAGAAATCGCTAAAACATTTTTTACCAAAGTTGAACTTAAAAAATGTTAAAGTTACAACATCATGAGTCATTTTCCAGGGCAATCTTGTGCATCAGTATTGAGCCTCATGTGTTGAGTTGTTGCCTTAGGGAGCACAAGTTGGACTCCAGAAACTTGGAGTCGATTGTTGAGTTAGACTTGAGGATGACTAAGCTTTATGTGTAAAGGTTAAGCCTCATGTGTTGAGGTAAGAGCTTTGTATGTCAAAGTGATGAAGTTGTATAGTATTGCTTGTCAAGGCTAAGGTCTTGTGTGTGACCACAAATCCTCATGTGTTGAGGTAATGCTTTGCATGTTGAAGCATGAATTGTGTGTGAAGTACTACTAACCATGGTCTTAGAGATGGATGAGATATTAAGTATCCTCTATATATCGGACACATCTAAAATGAATTGCTTTAGCATATGAACACTTGGAACAATAGTAGAACAATATGATCACATCATTGGAAAAATATCCTTAGTATATTTGATATGATAGATAAATTAAAGTTGGCGCATATGGACCATGCAGATAAGTCAAGATATAAAGATAAGATGAAATGAAAATAGAGAGAACTTAAATTTCTCACTTCAGCAATGATAAATACTTTAGTTAAATAAGAGAGAATCAAATTGTTAACTTTAGTGATGTTAACAAGGAAGACTTCAGTTAATTAAAGGAGAACTCGAATTGTTCACTTCAGTGAATGTATCAAGAAGAACTTTAGTTAAAAGAGTTAACTAAGTGTTAATAAAGAATATCTAGTTAACTAAAGTGTTCTGCACGTTGACACTTTAGTTAAACTAAAAGATGACACTTGAGTTAAATTAAAAGACGACACTTGCATGACGACACTTGAGTTAGCATCCTAACTAAGTGGTATAGAATCCAGTTGGAAGGAAAGTTTATCATGAAGTCAGAAGATAAAAGATATAAGATACCAAGAATGAAAAGTATTGCATAGTTGTGATGCAAGATTTGAGAGATAAAGGTGAAGAGTGAATTCTCCCTTGTAGGAATTCACTATTCTTTGCATGAGACCAAAAAGTGAAAATTGATTTTGTGATGGTTGTGTTGCTGGTCTCTTCTATAATTCTCTATTCTCTCTTGTTCTGATATTGCACTAGGGGTGCTTGGTATTTCTCTCTCATATTGTACCAGGGGTGTTTGTACCAAGGGTGTTTGATGTAATCTGCTCATTTGTAAATATATTATTTGTTCTCTATAATTATACTAAGGAATATTTGCTGAGGTTTTCTTCCTCATGTTTTAGAGGGGTTCCCTAGGGTAAATTATATGTCTCATGTGAATGTTTATGCTATGATTGCTCAATTGTTTCAAGTACTACTATAATTCCACAATTAAGATAAAAAATTTCCAAAAAATATATTAGCCACATGGTTTAATTGATTGAGCATTAGAGCTCCTTGATTGATCTATTGTAATAAGGTATTAATTGTGAGTGATAATATTTAATGAAATCCTAAATAAAATATTGTTCACCACCAAGAAATTTGAACTATTTCTTTATCTAAATTGAAGTTGATCAGGATTAGGCGTTTATGGATAAGATTCACTAAAATCGAAGTTCTTCTTATGGCATAAAACGCCCATCACATAGTTGTTTAAGGAGGATTTAAGTAATTATCATCTTAAAAACAGTGATCAAAGTTGGCCAAAATTGAGATAATCCTTGATTGACTCAATATATCAACCTAAACTAAATTACTTATTGACAGATATTGATAAAAAATTGAGTTTTCTTTGATCAATATTAAATATTTGTGCTAAGGTTTTTCTTGATCAATTTAGATAACCACTAGCATTATCTGCGCTAAATGTATATTAAAAATTATTGCGAGTTCAAATTTACATTTGCATCTTGGTTTTTCAATCTGTCAACTATCAACTATCAAAGTCTTTGATTTTTAATCTCATTGCAAAATTTCCAACGAGATTAAAGTGGCGTCTATTTCATTGTGGTACCCTTTAAAATTATTTCAAGTCTTCCAGTAATAAGTTGGATGTCACCTTCCACTCCTAAAATATATCTTTATTCATGTCTCCATTGGAAACTTTAGGAATTTCATTCAACAAGTTTGAATTTTAACAACTTAGGTGTCACTTTCCGCTCCTAAAAAATTATTCACATTTGCATTGTCATTTCTAGGAATTTCTTTAAATCCATAAATTTTTTAGAAGTATTGGTGATTATCTATATTAAATTTCAATTTTAGATAAGGTGCACTACTATAAAAACAAAAAATTATGACTAAAAAAAATACTAGAAAATGCATATAAATGACCAACTTTTATCTTGTGACTATTATTAGTTTATTGCCAGTCACATAACATGACTAAATTTATGACTAAAAAAATTTAATCATTTTTGTTGTTGTTCTAATTTGTCAATTTTCCAGTATATTTAGTAATTTGCTTAGTAATTGATTGTTGTTATCTTGTCAAGTTTATTTAATAGTTGTAGTCATTCATTGTCGTCAACAAGTAGTATATTTAGTCAATTTAATCATTAATTGTTGTCAATTGGTAGTGTATTTAGTAGTTTTCTTAGTTTTCCTCGGATTAGTAGTTTTCTTAGTTATTTACTGTTGTTATTTGGTTATTTATTTAGTACTTGTAATCATTAATTGACGTCAACAAGTAGTATATGTAATCATTCTCATTATTAATTGTCGTCAATCGGTGGTATATATCGTCATTTTTATTCATTGTTTTTTTTAGATTGGACACAGAGGAATCGAACCACCAAGCTCTTGTTTGTAAGATAGGTGCTCTTCCATTGAGATAATACCCTTAAATAAAATCAAAGTTCACACTAAGAAAATAAGTTTAGTTATGTATATAAATCACATTTTATTTTGACTTGTTTTCTTCCACAAGGCAATAATAGTAGTTACGTCCTAAGTTTTTGAAGCCACAATTTATCCACAATAATACAAGAATCATTAGATATCATTGGGTAATTAATACATAACTTACATAGAGTTGTATCATAAACCAATGAATCGAACAAGAAACCTAAACAATGACAATCGAAGATGAAGAAAGAAACCACCATTGCAATTGACATATATAATTAGTTGGCTTGCCTATTTTTATATCTAACTCAACTTGTGTATATTCAACACAATTGTGGACAAATTTCCCCGCAGTAGCTTTCTCTCTAGCATCCATAGCCATGCAGAAACAACCCTTTACTTGAAACTCAATTACTGATGAATTCAATCTCTGAGTAGAGCGATGCCTTGAACTCCTAGAAAAATGCCATAATCCTCTATTCATTAGGCATATCCAAAGTTTAAGGGAATTTCCATGCATAAAATGACCACAACTATCTTGTTTTGCTAGGAAACCTGCAACATCGCCAGTTACATTAAGCTCGGAATATGAGGATCGTGGAGATGACATTACCTAGCCATTGGAAATTCTTATAGGGGAAGCATCAACATATAACTTTTGAATGTTTGAAACCCAAGCATCTAGGAGCACTGGAAACTACAATATGACCTCCACTGGACAAATTTTCAACAATTTTGACAATTTTCATTGATGACACTTCCACATTCAATGCATCACAATGACCCATGCCTGCAGGATCAACCATCTCCCTATTTTCTAAATCTTATAGGCTTGATCAAATATTTGGGAAGCTAGTGGAGTCAGAGGTTTCCCAAACAACATCTTTAAATGCAAGCAAAGGAAAAAGATGGGTTTAGCTACAAAAGTTAGAAAAATGATGGAATTGCTAGACCAATGTCAAAATTAACACCACAACCATTCCTTTTACAATTAGGAGATGCATTTCTGCAAAGATTCACCTTTCTAGACTCTAGTGTAGAAGAAAACCAATAATCAATACCTTGAAAAAACCTCTACTGCAAAGATTCAGAAAGACAATTTACATGCATTAAAAACTTAAAAAGGAAATTTGAAAACTGATAGATAAATGACCTCATATATCAACCTCAAATAAAAAGAACAAAACCCATAGAAACAACATAATTAAAAATCAATAAGAATAATGCAATTATATCATAGTTACATTTAAAGGTTGAATCATATCATAGGCTGACACAGGATTATAATCCTCAACAAGAATTATTGAATCCTTGAGGTCCAACTTACAATACAAGTTTCTACAATATGACCAACAATCTCTTAAGAGTGCCATATTTAGGTTAAAACAATATTATAAACATGGATCTGTTATGAGATGGCATTATTGTAAAATCATATCAAAGTACAACTATAAGGAATACCTAGAAAGAGGTATGTTGTTGCACATGTGTTAAGATATTTCCTTGGTCTGGTTTTGGTTGATTGCTTCTACTTGAAATATTAATACACTCTAAACAATCAGGAACATGTGAAAAGAGAAACTTATTCAAAAATGTGTTTGACATCTTGTAAATCTCTACTTTATTGTAGCAGAATAAATAATCAAAGTTTTGTCACTCATGTTTAAGCCATTAAGTGTAGTACATGCAATTTTTGTTACAGCTGGATCTTGAAACAATAGGGAGTGATATCAAACATTTCAAACATTCAAATCGTGTTTTTAAATGTAAAAATGGATTCAACATCTTTATATACTCCTATTTCACCCATACTATGTAATTTTTATAATTGATATTTATAAATGTAAAGAAAATTCTAAATTCTTAACCATATTCTCGCTAAAATAAACCCAAAAATATATTGAATAATTTCACTTTCTTCTATAGACCCTCCACTCTCACCATCAGAACCTACTAGAAATTCATTTGTTCTTTCTCCTCAACTCGATTATCAGATTTTAAATAAAATTCCATCTCCGATATTCCATCTGCTTTCTTTTCTACATCTATAACCTCACATTCTACCCCAAAAACAAATTGAATTTCAATTGTTGTTTTGTCTATGACTTCTTTTTCCCCATTATTAGAATCCACAAGAGATTCAATTGGTCTCTTTTCTAAATTGGTTTTACAAGGCTCCCCATGAAAATATTTGAGCATCATTTTGCTCATCTTTAGAAAATGTGTTTTTAGCTTCTCCTTGAGAGTTAATTTTCATGATACATTCATCTTCTTTAGGCAAAGATTCAAATCATCGCTGCAACGTCTCAAAAAATTTATTGGGCATATATTTATCATCTTTCTCACAGGTTCCCCATTAACATGATAGATGTAATACTCCAAAAATTCGTAAAATTTAAAATTTTTCCTATGAAATTAAATGTTTACAAATGTTGCTTAAGAGGGACATTTAATTGTTAACAGTTAACAGCATTAAGGTCTAAACTAATTCCTTTGTTAATTTTTGTATCTGCATACTTAATTATTTGCTTCCATAATTCAATAATTAAAGGTTGATTTATCAGGTGATGATCTGAAGTAAGATGAGCTGAAAACATCTGTTTGTTTACTTGGTACTAAAGTTTATTTTATTGATTGTAATTTGAAGGAACTTTAGTTCAAGACCAAGGCTTAATTAGCTTTTTAGCTAATGCAGTGAAGTGATGCTTCTTTTACAGGTCTCTTTACAGGTAAGACGTTTTGTAAACCAGTTTCAAGATTGAGACTGAAATATTTCAACTAGCCTAAAATGCTAGTATAATTGTTTAATTTACAGCTTTGGGGCGAAGGAATGTATCGTCAAATCTGTGTAGTTACTTTTATTTATTTATTCAAAAGCGTAGTACTTGGAAACTCAAGCATAACATAGAATTATATGTTTTCTACTTATCTTTGACTATAACCTATACGTCATACTTTTATCCAATTTATATTAAGCCCTACATACAACTCTTATGGACACATAATTGTTGCAACCTAGCTCCTTGCATTATAAAATTATTTATTACTAAGGTAACTTGTATGTTTTTCTATTAATGTTGAATTAAATGCCTCATCGACAATTACACCTTAGTTTAGAATATTGTCATTGAGTATATACGAATTATTACTTATATTAATGACACTAACGAGTTTCAACAGAGTAATTTCCTTAATTGCCTATGTAATTATCAAATGCGAAGACAAAAGTAAAAACATTCTATCATTATATATGTAGTATTACTGCTATGTTTTTA
This sequence comes from Pseudotsuga menziesii, assembly GCA_001517045.1. NCBI lineage: Eukaryota > Viridiplantae > Streptophyta > Pinopsida > Pinales > Pinaceae > Pseudotsuga > Pseudotsuga menziesii. Next base: position 1,245,406 of record LPNX011218594.1, read on the forward strand.
GAGGTTGAAGAGCTCATTAGTAAATGAACCTAACTAACCTAAACTTTTGCATGTTTTTAAATCTCATTAAGAGATATTATACAATAATTATTTTTATCCTATTTATGCAATTTTAAACTATAAAACAAAACCCTACCCCAAAACTATGCTAAGCATTTCTATACTTAGAATATTATGCTTTTAAGTTTTCTTTAACCAAGGTTCTAGTATGGGATTACGATTTTCCTTGTTGCATAAACCTATCTCATAAAAGGGTGTTTAAATAAGTTTTTAATACTAACATGGTTATATGAAATCCTTTGCAGGTTTCATTTCACACTTCTGAACTATAGAACAAAACCCATAAAATTTAATCGAAGGTGGAGTCCATGTGGTTGTTTGATAGTGGCTAGGGTTTTGAATTTGGAGCTTTACTATATATGCTTCCAAAACCCTAAAATCCCATGATTAACCTATCTTTTTATTACTGTGGAGGGGGAGTTATAGGCTTACGGCCTCATGACTTCACCATTGTTTTACTGCTGCATGTAAGGGCCTTTGTTGCCATGGCTTACCTCTGCGCGTGAGGGCCTTTATCTCCTTTGATTATAGCTATGTGAACCGGCCTCCATTGTCACTATTTTACTACTACGTGTACATGCCTTCTTTGGCATTGCAAAACTCCATGAGAGCTTTCCTCCGTGCGTTGTTTCACTGTGAACTCTGTCTGGAAATACAGTGGGGTTTTGGTTCCATCGTGGCCTTGGTTTTTGGCTTGACCAAACTCGTCGAGGTTTTATTGACAGTAGCTCTACTCATTTGCTCGAGCATACTCTTTCTTGTGGCTATGGTTTCTGTTTAAGCCACCAAATACGTGGCCAAGGTCCAGACTCTCCAGGTATATATTTTTTTTTAAATTTAACCCTTCTGCACTATTTAAGGCTTACTGAGTTCACTATTTTAATTTAGAATGTTTAATACCCATTGTATTTATCTTTTGCAGACTTCTGAATTGGCTGCAGTGAGCTGGAAGACACTGCGTAATTCCACGAAGGGACTCCACGTTTAGCGCACAACCTGGTAAGCCTCGGTCTTACCTGAGGTTCCTTCTGCGATGGGTGTCTGAGGTTTTGGTTGATACTGCTTCACTTGGTTTGATTAATACGTGGCCGTGGCTACGATGTACTCAGTTGTTTGGGAAGGCCATATGGTAGTGTCTTGAATATTTTGATAATTTTTTTATGAAGCTCTTGTGGCCGTAACTTGATTTACAGGAATTTATTTTGGACAGGCTTTTAAGCCGTGCCTTTTGTGGGATTTTTAAATGTGTTTTGGATAGGGTTTTAAAGATCTTTATATTCTGCTTAAGCTTTAAAGGCTTATTGTGTTAGATATCCTGTGTTCGACCATGAACTGTGGTTTTTACGAGGCCGATGGAAAAATGTGGGGTTTCTTGTAATGGTTTAAATTTAAATTTAAATTTTGTTTAAGTTAACTTAATAGAAATATTTTACTGATACAATACTTGTGTTGATGAATGGATGGTTTAAGAATTTAGAAGAGGTTTTATTACTATTTGAGTCCATAATTTTCGATTTTGTTTAAAAGAGGAAAATGTTCAGGATATTGGTTTTAAAATGAAGTCTGAGTTCTTCTATGTCAATAAAAGAATTGTTTCAGGAAATAAATAAAAAGAAGGGTTTGTTAATTCGACCCGAGTCATACTGTGTAATTTGGATTAAGAAAATTTTAAAATGTCTTTTCTTCAATTGTCTTAGTTTATATTTGATAAACAATTTTAATAGTGTTTCTGTGAAATTTGATTTTAATCCTATGCCTTTATAACATGAATATTATATTTAAAAAATAAATAAAGGGATTCAAGTAAGATAAGAAGGGCCAAAACTGTAAAAGCCCTAATCTGGGAAGAGAAGGTAAAATAATGCTAGCCGACAATTCTGCAAAGATTTAGGGTTTGTATTTGTATTTTAATTGAAAACCCTATATTATTATTGATTAACATAATGCGTTTATTACTTGATGTTTATTACTATACTTCATTTTACTGTTTATAGGTTACTGCTATTTATTTTGTTTTCCTATTTCCAATAATATTTAATAGCTATACATATACTTATAATGTATTAAAATTATAAATAATAATTATTACTGTGTTAAAGGAGCACCCTTACAAAGACCGCGTACTATTTTTTTAAAAGTTTTTTCTTGAAGACAATTTTGTTTAAAATAATGTACTCTAACTAAGGAAATTTCTGAAATAGAAAAAATTTCTTCTGATTAACCTTATAAAAATCTATAGAAAATAAATAAACATATTCCTGCATACTTCATTTGATTTATCTATCAGAATTTAACCTAACCTACTGTACTAGAGTACTACCTTCTTGAAGGTGTGGAAAAATATAGTTAGGTATTTTATCCATCGGTAAAGTTTGAGATTACTCTAATCATTTATCCTAATCCATATCTAATCCATAATTTGTCTAACTTTTCACAGTGAAAGATTTCCTTCAATAATTCTAATAACAGATGAAGGAGACACATAACATATTATTTCCTAAATTCATTCCTTCTTGTTCCTAAGTATGCATAGAGTAATTAGAAGGAACATGTAGAACTTGGAAATGTAGCAGATGATACAGCAACTTAAGGAGCATGTTCCTCCCAACCAACTACTGAAGATAGCTGAACTGTAAATATTAGGACCCTTAAGCCTGTCTACTCGTCCACCTGGTTGAAAGCACTGGGTGAGAGAACTGGTTTAGAAAACATCTGCAACTAAACTGAGCAATCAACAGTAATATGTTTTGCTTGTAGCAGTATGAACTCAGCTTAAATAAGTTGCACTAGTCCAGAACTTCAGCACTTTTCACTCAAAAAAAAAACTTCTACTATTCCCCTCCATCGAATTTCTTGTGCACTAAATTCACTCAAAATTTTCACAAGTAAAGAATGAGCAGCCTCAACTAAATTCAATGGGGAGTTTTATTAGCATGCCTAGGTCTTTTGGGTCAATTTTCACTTAATGAGCCACCTGCTCTTGTTCCACTTTCTTGGGGAACATGACCACAAAAATAGGGAAGTTGCCTCCTACAACAACTAGAAGTAGTTTGAGGATGCTGCCAAGTGTCAATCTGCTCTCAACCCAGCATATTCCACCAAGTGGACAGTAAAACACTCATTTAACAACCTCCTTAAGTTGTTGTCTCATCTTTCATTTATTAATTAATAAAATATTCAGCAATTACATGCAATTATCTTTCATTAGAGGAATTTTGGGGTCTAAAATGGGCCTCCTAAGGAAAATTATAAAATAATAAAATAATAGTTAAAATAATAAAATAATATTGATTAATTTTGGAGGAAGAAAGAAAAAAACTACTTTTTGTGTTCGTATTTTCGACATATNTATGCAGCGTGGGTACTCGTTGGATGCGGAATCAAATTCCGCATCCAATGAGCTCTCCCGATCGATATTTGAGTAAAAACACAATGAGATATGTCGAAAATACGAACAAAAAAAGTAGTTTTTTTTAATGACAAATATGTAAATTCAACCATTATGGTTGACTTATTTTATTGAAATTCTATTGGTTCTTGAATTCCAACTCACAAAAACTTATTTTGGCACGTTTTCTTATAAGGCCCATTTTAGACCCCAAATTTCCTCTAATGGACCCCACTTGGTCATTTAATTACAAACTTTATAATAAAATTATAACATAATGTCTCCTAGAACATAAAAATGTTTTTGCAAATTTGGGGTATGTGACATATAGACCCCCTTAAATATAACATCGCCCTAGATGTTATTTATTCATCATCCTCAAAGTTGCCCCGGAACAGAATTGGATATGCTGCCCGCATATAACTCTCCAATTCCCAGGTGGCTTCTTCTGGACTAAGGTGCTTCCATTGCACCTTCACCTGCCCAATGGTGCGATTCTGAAACAATATCTCCCTCCTTTCAAGGATACAATCCAGTTCCACCAGAAAATTTCCTTCGGGTTCCACCTACATGTCATTCCAATTTATAATATGAGTAGTATTAGGTACATATTTTTCTAATACAGAGATATGAAAAACATTATGAACCTTCAATTTTGGCGGTAAATCCAGTTGATATGCCACCTGTCCCATTCTAGACAATATCTCAAAAGGTCCACAATATCGGGGTGCCAACTTAGAACAACTTCCTAATTTTGAAGAACTCTTTTTAGGCCTTACCTTTATAAAGACACGTTCACCCACTTGGAACTCTTTCTGAGTTCGTTTAAGATCTGCTTTACTTTTCTGTCTATCTTGTGTAACTTTTATGTTACCTTGCACCTGTTTTAAAATGATCTCCATCTCCTTTAGTAGTTCAGGTCCTAGTACCAACTTGTCAACTGGGTTACTCCATGAGATGGGGGTATTGCACTTTCTGCCATACAAAATTTCAAATGGGTTGTATCTTGCTGAAGCTCGGTAGTGATTGTTGTAAGCAAACTCTACCAGATGTAAGTAATCTTCCCATTTACCTAGCTGTTCCTTAACATACACTCTGAGCATATCTTCCAACACTTGATTCACCCTTTCAGTATGTCCATCCGTCTGGGGATGAAAAGAGGTATTGAAATTTAAAGTAGTATTCAGGCCTTTAAATAAATACTTCCAGAAATTGCTTGTAAACTTAGGGTCTCTGTCTGAAATTATAACTCTCGGTATCCCATGTAAAATAAATATTTGTTTCATGAATATATCAACAATATTAGTATCCTTGTAGGTGGTATTTACAGGTATAAAATGGGCTGCTTTACTAAGTTTATCAATGACTACCATTATCGAGTCATTTAGATTCTGATTTCTAGGTAGACCTGTAATAAAATCAAGACGGATTATTGCCCATTTCCAGCTAGGGATGGGTAATGGCTGTAGTAAACTGGTTGGATGCTGGTGTTCAGTCTTAACTTGTTGACATTCAAAACACTTGGTGATGTATTCTGCCAGTTCATTCTTCATGTTTGGACAAAAATAATCCTTCCGTAACATGGTTATAGTTTTTTGATAATCAGGATGTCCTGAGTAAGGAGTCTTATGAATTTCCTTTAAAATCAGTAGTTTAATTTTAGGTACATTAGGTATATACAACCTATTTTTATATAGTATTAATCCTTTTTCGTTTAGACTATACCCTGTACTTAAAATTTCAGTTAAATTTTCTGCTACTTTTGGTTGTAAATTCCGATAATTCTCATCCAATTTTACTCCTTCCTCTAACTGTTCTTCTAAATATGTTTTATAAGTGCTGATTGCTGCTACAAAATTCAGTCTTGTATTTCTACTTAGAGCATCAGCAACCTTATTTTCTTTCCCCTCAATATGTTGGATTTTGAAATCGTACTCGCTAAGGAAAACTAACCACCTAGCTTGCCTTGCGTTTAAGTTAGGTTGATCTAACAAATATTTTAATCCTTTATTATCTATCATTAACATAAATTTTCTTCTGATTAAGTGATGTCGCCACATCTTCAAAGCATGTATGACGACAACCAACTCTAAATCATAGGTTGCGTATTTTTTCTCACGAATTTTAAAAGCTTCCTAGACTCGTATGCAATTACGTGTCCTTCTTGAGTTAAGACCCCACCTAGACCATCGTTGCATGCGTCAGTGCATACTACAAAGTCTTTATTAGGATCAACAATTCTTAAGATTGGTGTAGTAGTTAATAATGTTCTTAACATTTTAAAACTTTCTTCACACTTTTGATTCCACTCAAATTTATTCCCTTTCTTCTATAAAGAAGTTATGGGATTGGCGATTCTTGAGAACCCCTCAATGAATCTTCGATAGTAGCCCGTAATCCCCATGAATGATCGCATGTTAGTCACTTCCTTTGGGACTGGCCATTCTTCAATTGATTTTATCTTTTCTGGATCAACTAAGATCCCTTATTTAGTTACTACATGGCCCAAGTACTGTATTTTATCATTAAAGAAATCACAGTTACAAAATTTAGCATAAAGCTGATGTTCTCTCAGTTCTTGTAATACAATTTTTAAGTGCTCCTCGTGTTCTTCTTTAGAATTAGAATAAATTAGAATGTCGTCACTGAATACCACTACGAATTTACCAAGGTACTTATGCAATACATTATTCATTAAGAACATGAATACATCCGGGGCATTAGTAAGCCCAAATGGCATAACAACAAACTCATAGTGACCATATTTGGTCCTAAAAGCTATTTTAAAAATGTCTTCATCTTTGATTCGGACCTGGTGATAACAAGATCGTAAATCAATCTTTGAAAATACAGTTGCTCCGTGCAGCTGATCAAACAGATCATCTATGCGGGGCAATGAGTATATATTCTTAATAGTGATTTTATTTAGTTGACGGTATTCAATGCATAAGCGTAGAGTGCCGTCCTTCTTTTTAATGAAAATAACAGGTGCTCCCCAAGGAGACATACTAGGAATTATATACCTTTTATCAATAAGTTCCTTTAACTATGATTTTAATTCATTTAGTTCCAATATATTCATTCGATAAGGGGATTTTGAGCTGGGCACTGCACCAGGTACCAACTCAATAGTGAAGTCTAACTCCCTTTTCGTAGGCAGTCCCGAAATTTCTTCTGGAAACACATCCAAATACCCCCTCAGGATTGGAATATCTTCCAGTTCCAATTGATCTTCATTATTAATATGTTCTTCATTAATTACAGTTACAACAAAGGCTTTACAACCCTTCTGAATAGCTCTCTTTAATTGCAAAGTAGAGATTTGTTTGATAGTTGTTTTCCTAGGGATTTCTGTTACGGTTACTGTTTCTCCTTCATTATTTATGCAAGTAAAAGTTTTATCAAAATAGTTCAGAACTACTCGATGTTGTTCTAACCAATACATACCAATTAACATGTCATACGATCCTAAAGGAAGTACATTAAGCTTCACAGATGTTTCAAACTGATTCATACTTACAATACAATCTTTTACAAAACTAGTTACTTTTGTTTTTGCTTTAGTAGCTAGTTGAACTAACCATGAATTTGCAAAATTTTCTACTGATAACTTGTATTTTTCTACTAAATTAGGAGAAATATAACTTAGGCTAGCCCCTGGGTCAATTAACATAGAAATGGGTGTTTGATTCAGCTTACCTTCTACTTCCACCATGGAACTTTGATAATCTGCCTGCCTGTTTTCCAGTGCCGCATTGATCCTGGGCATTGTCCTTGCTAAGTCACCAACAATCATCTCCTCCTACACTATATGTATGTTGCTGAAAGTATTCTTTCTGTTAGGGTAGACTGATGCATAATGAGGTCCATTACACTCCCAACACTTTATTGGTTCTTTACGTTCATTATTCTTAATGCAATTGCTGTGATTATTAACAGGTTCTTTATTTCTAGGGACATTAGGGTTTAACTGTGAGTTACCTTTATTTCCTTGGAAATTATTATTAGGAAAATTACATGTGTTATTATTCCTAAAATTGCGGTTAGGTACAAAATCCTTCTTCTTCTATTCAAAATTATTAGACCTCTTAGCCTTCCAGTTTGACATGCTTTCCTTTTGGTGGTTCTGCTCACAGCAAAAAATTTCCTTTCACATAGCCTCCTCAAGGGTTTTTGGATTATCATATTCAGTTATGTCTTTAATGTGAAAAGGTAAAGAACTTAGAAACCGCTGTACCTTAGGCTTCTCATCTACAATATAAGGTACATAATGTAGCAAACTTAAAAATTTACTGTTAAATTCTTTCATATTCATGGTTCCCAACTTTAGTTCATAAAATTCCTTAGCTCGCTCTTCGTAGTACTGTTCCGACAAAAAAATATTTTTAAAGTATTTCTTAAAGGTACTCTAGTTAATGTTCTTTTCCCTAATACCTTTTACTCGTTTTAAATCTTGCCACCAAATATCTGTCTTTCGAGTTAAGTTTTAAATGGCCATCCTTGCTTTTAGCTGGTTGGAGTAATTATAGATTTGGAAATACTTCTTCATTCCAGAAAGCCATGATTCAACTTCTTCTCCTTTCTCAGTTCCACCGTTAAAAGTGGGTGGTTTTATCTTCTTAAATTCTCCTGAAATTTCTTCATAAGGCTTAAATTTTCTTTTTCTTGAAGGGTAATTATCTTCATTTTTATCACTAGTGTACTGACGATTCTTCCTGTGTGAATCACCATAAATTTCAGAGGATGGGCTACTTTCAATTTTAGACTATTTGGACTTTTTACTTTTGTGTTGGTAGGACATATCTTCAGATCCTGTCTGTTTATCTTTTTCTTCACTCTGAAATTCTTCCATCAGTATCTGGTTCAGCTCCTCTTGAGCTCTTAGAATTCTTTCTTTTTCTTTTTTAACTGTTTCCATCTCAGTTCTTAATTCTTTAACAGTTTGTAATAATTATAAAGAATTGTTAGTTATTTCTTCCTAAATTGGTTCTATTTTAGAATTACTTTGTTCATTAAACGGAGACTCTTCATTTGCATATTTGTCGAGTCTTTCCATACTTGCAGTTCTAACTCAAAATTTTTTTTTTGGTAATAATATTTGAAAAAAGAAAAATAATAATCAGTATGCATGCATTTAATTTACTGTTTGTCTATGCAAGTTGAACTGCATTTAGGCCTAGTGTCTGAACCTGGCTCTGATACCACATGTAATACTCCAAAAATTTGTAAAAATTTAAAATTTTTCCTATGAAATTAAATGTTTACAAACGTTGCTTAAGAGGGACATTTAACTGTTAACAGTTAACAACATTAAGGTCTAAACTAATTCCTTTGTTAATTTCTATATCTGTATACTTAATTATTTGCTTCCATAATTCAATAATTAAAGGTTGATTTATCAGGTGATGATCTGAAGTAACATGAGCTGAAAACATCTGTTTGTTTACTAGGTACTAAAGTTTATTTTACTATTTGTAATTTGAAGGCACTTCAGTTCATGACCGTGGCTTACTTAGATTTTTAGCTAATGCAGTGAAGTGACCTTCTTTTACAGGTCTTTTTACATGTAAAATGTTTTGTAAACCAGTTTCAAGATCAAGACTAAAATATTTCAACTAGCCTAAAATGCTAGTATGATTGTTTAATTTACATCTTTGGGGCAAAGGAAGGTATCGTCAAATCTGTGTAGTTACTTTTATTTATTTATTCAAAAGCGTAGTACTTGGAAACTCAAGCATAACATAGAATTATATGTTTTCTACTTATCTTTGACTATAACCTATACGTCATACTTTTATTAAATTTATATTAAGTCCTACATACAACTCTTATGGACGCATAATTGTTGCAACCTATCTCCTTGCATTATACAATTATTTATTAGTAAGACAACTTGTATGTTTTTCTATCAATGTTAAATTAAATGCCCCATCGACAATTACACCTTAGTTTAGAATATTGTCATAGAGTATATAAGAATTATTACTTATACCAAAGACACTAACGAGTTTCAACAAAGTAATTTCCTTAATTGCCTATGTAATTATCAAATGCGAAGACAAAAGTAAAAACATTCTTGTCAAAACCCCAAAAATTCCGAAAAATTTAAAAATTTAAAATAGCATATATTCTCATTAAATGCAGTCATTAACTGTTTGATTAGTTTTATGTTACTAGAGTTGTAACTGAATGATCTTTTGATTATACTTAACTTTAAAGAGTAGTTTCTTTTCAGTTACTGATTGTTTTTCTGTTTGCGACACAAGGTGGGTTTGTCATGAAGGACTGGGCTTACTTAGCTTCCGAGCTAACGCAGCAGTTTTCTTCTATTACAAGTATACAGGTAAGATGTATGGGTTTCTATTAACAAGTCTCGGAATTTTACAATACGATTTGCTGTATAAAATTTATTTAGTGAAAGTACATACATGCTAGACAGATTTACCATGCTTCTAAAGGTAAAACTTTTACTAAGTTTCCTTTGAGACTTATTTCGTGAGAATTGAATTCTACACATAGGGATGGCAGTTAACTTCTCTATACATAAATATAGGGTTTAACAAGTCTACAGAGTATGAAACCATTAAATGTTCATACTGAAGGTAAATGTAAGAATATAATAATTATTTCTTTATTAAACAACTAGCATGGTAGAAAATCACAACATCAAAGGTTTACTTCTATTATTCATAGTTACTGTAACATGCCATATTTAGATTGCATCATAATCATATTTTCAACTGTAGTTGTAAATGATAAGATATTACAAGTATCGATCTATACTTTTCTTACTTTAAGAATTTACAAGTTTATCGTTTGATACAAGTCTTCCCTTAATAATTTAAGGGTTTTGCATTGTTTTGGAATGCTACTCTATTTCCAAGATTGACATTTGGATAGAAACCAAAACACCTTTAGGATCAGTCCTAGACTTATCATATTTAACCCCTTTATGAGTTTTCAAGACTATACTATCAAACAAAGAAGGTTAAATATATCCAAGCTACCTATCATACATTAACTTATAAAATCTTTGATAATTTTTGAAATTAGAAAGTGACAAAAGTCTAATTGTCACCACAAGGATTCTAAGACTATTAAAAGGTTGTTAATCTATTAACAAGTATCAATGATATGGACTAGAGTAAACCAAAATCAAATTGATGGATCACATAAATTAATTACAACTAATTATAGACTTTAAAGAAATGTTATGTCTCTTACCTTCATTTGAAGACTAAGGCAATTGGAAATATAGCTGTGGGTTTAAAAACAACTACGCCATAACCTTATTCCATTGTTTTTATAACTCCTTGTAACTCAAACAAATCTCCATACCTATGTATACGAGGCTAAATAATGAGCAATATCTATAATTCAATGTTTTATAAACATAAATCTAATGTTACGTGGTTGAAATCATATCGCAGGTGATATTATGGTATATCGAACCTAACGAGATCTCCACGCTATGATTTGGTTTGTAAATTAGTCAAGGAGATATGGTCGTGGAACTTTAGAAATTATACCCACTGCATGTAAAGTATTAAAGTACTACGTGGTCTCGTTTCAGCCATGCATTGGCGTTTTAAAACTGTTGACCCAACCCTAATCGTCATTTCTCCTTTGCCTTCGGGCCTTTGGCCGCTCTGTGAACCCTCCTGGTCCATTTTGCTGTTGCGTTGTATGCTATCGGTCCTCCTGCTGCTCCAGCTCTTCGTAAGCTCAGCTACTGCACTGTGTGGGGAGGTTATGGTGTTGAATAACTCACTGTTGGTCCCTGCGATACCTCCATTGTTTAACTTGGCTCTGGTCTGTGACAGTCCTTACCATTCTTCGTTCCCATGAGAGTGATTCTTCCTTTAATGTAGCGTGGCTTATGCTGTCTGTAGACTGTGTGTTATTTACAAGGACATAACATTGCAGCTGTAGGGTTTTGCCCTGCCCATCGATTAGCTGGGGTTTCTTTTGCTGTCAGTGGTTGAGAGTGTTATCAACGTTGTTCCTTTGCCATCGATTGGCAGGTTCCTTGCTCATGCTGGTCGCGGCATCACTGTGTGGGATTATCCACTGCTAAGGTAACCAAAAGCTTCGCTTTCTTTAATGTCAAAGCTAACATTATTGTCAATGCATTTCTTTTGCATTATTATAGTAACTAACAGTCGGCTGTGTAATGGTTTTGCAGATAAACCTGCTACTTTTCTCTGCCTACAAAAGGAATGAGGGTTACGACAATACAGGCCACGGTAAGCCCTGGTCTCTCCACGGCTTGTCCACTTTGTGTAAATCCTTAAGGGATTGCGATGGGTTGGTCATTGCGGCCCTTTTTGACCTTCATGGGTTTTGGTTGTTTGTTTGATGTTATGCATCATGGGTTAATACCCTAGCTCTCATGCAGAGCTCTCCGGCTTCGACCGTGAGTGTAAAATATCGTTTGTAATTATTATTGTGTTTATAATAACTAAACAGGCTGTAAGCCTTCATGTATAATTGCTTAATACGGCCATGGATTGATGAACAAGACTGGGTTCCACCAGGTCATTACTTTTGTATTATTTTGACTGGTTAGGGTTTTTACCCTTAGTTATTATACACGTTCAGAAAACTGTCTGTTGTTCAACACTCTTTCATTTACTTATATTAATGAGCATGCAAAAGTTAATTTATAAACAACTATTAGTAAAAATGCTGTTAACTCCACTGTTCATTGTTTACCTTGTATAAATTTAATTCTTATAGGGTTTAACCCTAATCGATAATGAAAGAAATAACTTCATTATTTTTCCTTATATATTCCTGTTAAGTTTAGAAAGTATTTCTTGTAATATTTAGGGTTACTATCTATATTTATAATTGGTAAATAAGCTCGATTGAGAGCATTCTGCACTTCTGTTGTTAATTTCCTGCGCAAAATGTATTAGGTTTGTCCACAGTTTAAAAAGTATTTTTCATTAGGGTTTCTGTATCAGGTTTGTAATTTGACCTCCTTATGAATAAGGAAATGTATTTACTGCTGCATAGTTTATACCCTTAAAAGAAGTAAGATTAAGAACTGTTAATTACTTGCAGCTCGGACAGTATGAATAGTTCTGGAAGATATTTATAGTAATAAGAATCCTACTTTAAATTAATAGCAAAATAAAATAAAAAATACCTTGTTACTACTATAATGAATATATTATCTTTCTGACATTTCTGTAGCCTTTATATTAATACCCTTAGTTTATTTTATAATATTTTGAATATAGTATTTGTTATTTGATTCTTCTGTAATTTATACTATACTATCTACATTCTGCTGAAATTAGTTTATTTTCTTAGTTATAATGTTTACTTATAAATATTCAGCATTTTAATTAACTCTAACCAGAGTTTATTTTGTAAGTACAAATATTAACATGTTTATATTCTGAATAAAAGAATAATAGCTCTGTAACTTGTTCGAACTTAGTTTTAATAAAAGAAGGAAAATAATAAAATGAAAAACATTACAAACATTCATAGCCTCCAGTCCAGAATAGTTGACAGTAGTATCTAAATATTATATAACTAGTTCTTTCTTTTTCTTTATTCTTAGAAATGAAGTTATCCGAATACAAGGAAAGGAACTATATAGTAAAACAGTATGAATTCTAGTCTAACTTCTACTATCTATCCTTTACAGTAGAATTTACTGGAAATAAAAAACAGTACAAGGAAGTAGTTTGAAAACCTAAACTTATACCATAGTCAATAAAATATCTTTTCTGGAAATAGTTAAAGAGAACAATCTAATACTCTGCAATCTCATCAAGTTATCCTTATTTAAACTTCACCCTTGTGCTGGAGTACGATCTGGTAAAACCCAGATGTGGAAAAACACAGAGGGTCTTTATCATTCATCAACAGTTTCTAATATTGCCATCTAAGAACATTTACATTACTAACCAGTAAAGTTTTTTTTATCTTAACTATAAAGTAAACATTCAAGCATTTATAGTTATTAAAACTATAAACAGTCAAGTGTTAGAACCTGTTTAAGCTATGGACAACAACATCAATGAGAGGCCGTTCCTCCCTACCAACTCCTGGAGAGTGCTCAGACAACGATTCCTCAGGACCCCCGAGCTTGCTCTGGTCTCCCTGGCTGGAACTAGGTGCAGCAAAGTCAGATAACAGTCTTCAAATTCACTATTAACCCAGAACTTTTCAGTAAGCTCTCCCAGCTAACAAGCTGTAATAAAACAAGTTACTGCAGCAATCCTCTCAGACAACTTCCTTACTGTTTTTCCCTCTTTCGTCAATGAATTTCCTGAATAACATTCACCTGAATGAATTCTCTCTGGAAAAATATCTGAGCAGCCTCATCTCTCTTCATTGAGTACTTTTAAAAGATTGCCTAGTTCTTTTTTCGGTTAACTGTCATTTAATGAGCCACCTGCTTTGATCCCACTTTCTTGGTGGATCATGACCCCAAATGTAGGGAAGTTGCCACCTGCAACTTAGGAAGTGTTTGAGGATGCTGCCACTTGTCTTTTTCCTTCCACCTAGTTCCATCCACCAGTTTGACCAGTAACCTCTTTTTAACAGATCTCCCATGCTATTGTCTCCACAATTCATTTATTAATAATAAAAATATTCTGAATTACATTCCAATTCTATTGACTCTGCTGAGTCATCAATTCCTACTTAGCATTAAATTTAACATAATGTCTCAGGAATATAATTAAAAAAATTTACATAATTTTACAAAATTGGGGTATGTGACATACACACCCCCTTAAAATGTAACATCGTCCTCGATGTTACTTATTCTTCATCCTCTGCAACCTCCTGGAACAGATTCAGGTATGTTTCCCGCATCTTACTTTCCAGTTCCCAGGTAGCTTCTTCAGGACTAAGGTGCTTCCATTGCACCTTCAGCCGTCCAATTGTGCGGTTCCGCAGAGTAATTTCCCTCCTCCCGAGGATACAGTCTGGCTCCACTAGAAATTCTCCTTCTGGTTCCACCTGTACAACATTCCAATGAATTACATGAGTAGCATCATGAACATACTTTTTCAGAACATAAATATGGAAAACATTATGCACTTTCAAATTAGGTGGTAACGCTAACTGATATGCAACTTGACCAATTTTGGATAGAATTTCAAACGGACCACAGTAACGTGGTGCTAGTTTTGCACAACTTCCCTGTCTTAGGGAGATTTTCTTTGGTCTTACCTTTATGAACACGTGTTCACCCACCTGGAAATCTTTGAGAGTTATTTTCAAATCTGCTTGGCTCTTTTGTCGATCCTGAGCTACTTTCAAATTTTCCTGCACTTGTTTTACAATCTGTTCCATTTCCTTCAATAATTCAGGTCCTAACACCAATCTATCTACTGGATTATTCCAGGAGATAGGAGTGTTGCATTTACGCCCATACAGAATTTCAAATGGGCTAAACTTAGCTGAGGATTGATAGTTATTATTGTAAGAAAATTTTGCTAAATGCAAGTAATCCTCCCACTTACCTGGCTGATCCTTAACATACATTCTTAACAGATCTTCCAACACCTGATTCACTCTTTCTATCTGTCCGTCTATCTGAGGATGGAAAGAGGTGCTGAAATTCAGTGTTGTGTTTAATCCTTTAAATAAGGATTTCCAGAAATTCCCAGTGAATTTAGGATCCCTGTCTGAAATAATAACCTTAGGTACTCCATGTAACCTAAAAATCTGCTTTAGAAATATATCAGCTATATTGGCAGCCTTGTAGGTAGTCTTGACAGGAATGAAGTGTGCTGCTTTACTTAACTTGTCCACCACCACCATAATTGAATCGTTCTGATTTTGATTTCTGGGTAATCCAGTAATGAAATCTAAGCTGATTATCTCCCACTTCCAACTAGGAATAGGCAAGGGTTGCAATAAACCAGCTGGATGTTGGTGTTCTATTTTTACTTGTTGACAGTCCAAGCATCTAACTATATACTCAACTACTTTGGATTTCATATTAGGCCAGAAATATTCTTTTCTTAACATGGTGATAGTCTTCTGGTAGCCTGGATGCCCTGAGTAAGGGGTTTTATGAACTTCATCCAGAATCAACAATTTAACCTTAGGCACATTAGGCACATACAGTCTGTCCTTAAACAATAAAAATCCATATTTATTTAGACTATAACCTTTTATTAAACTTTCTGTAGGTTCTTCTTTAGCTGTAACCTGTAATTTTTGATAAATTTCATCCAATTTTATCCCTTCAGTCAGCTGTTCATTTAAATCAGAAGCATAAGTACTGATTGCTGCTGTAAAATTCAGCTTTGCATTTCTACTCAAAGCATCAGCCACCTTATTTTCTTTTCCTTTTATGTGCGGAATTTTGAAATCGTATTCACTTAAGAAGGCTAACCATCTTGCTTGCCTTGCATTTAAGTTGGGCTGATCTAAAAGGTATTTCAGACCCTTATTATCAGTCATTAAAGTAAAATTTCTGCCTATTAAGTGGTGTCGCCACATTTTTAAGGCATGAATAACAACAGCAAGTTCTAAATCATAAGTGGCATAATTATTTTCATGGATCTTTAACTTCCTGGACTCATAGGCAATGACATGCCCATCCCGAGTCAGCACTCCGCCTAAACCATCATTACAAGCATCGGTGCATACCACAAAATCCTTATTAGGATCTGCTATTCTTAGAATAGGCGCAGTTGTTAACAGGGTTTTTAATTTCTTAAAACTTTCTTCACATTTTAAGTTCCAATCAAATTTCTTGCCTTTCTTTTGCAAGGAAGTGATTGGATTGGCTATTTTTGAAAAGCCTTCGATGAATCTCATGTAATAACCGGTAATTCCCATGAAGGACCTAACATCTGTTACGTCTTTTGTAACTGGCCAATCTTCGATTTCCTGAATCTTTTCAGGATCCACTGAAATCCCTTCCTTAGTCACTACGTGACCTAAGTACTGGATTTCGTCCTTAAAGAAATCACACTTGCTGAACTTCGCAAAGAGCTGTTGCTCTCGCAGCTCTTGTAAGACTATCCGTAAGTGTTCCTTATGTTCCGCTTCATTTTTAGAATAAATTAAGATGTCATCGATAAATACGACAACAAATTTATCTAAGTATTTATGCATTATATTATTCATCAGACACATAAAGACAGCTGGGGCATTAGTAAGCCCAAATGGCATTACGACAAATTCGTAATGTCCATACCTTATTCTAAAGGCTCTCTTGAAAATGTCCTTATCTTTAATTCTCACCTGATGATATCCTGATCTTAGGTCTATTTTTGAGAACACCGTAGCTCCACGTAGCTGATCGAACAGATCATCTATGCAGGGCAACAAATATCTATTTTTAATAGTCATTTTATTTAGTTGACGGTAATCTATGCAGAGTCGCATAGTTTCGTCTTTCTTTTTAACAAAGATTACTGGTGCTCCCCAAGGGGACACACTGGGTCGAATGTACTTCTTATCTATTAAGTCTTTTAACTGTGATTTTAGTTCATTAAGTTCTAAAATATTCATACGATACGGAGCTTTCGAGCTAGGTACAACACCTGGTACTAGCTCAATTGTGAAATCCAGTTCCCTCCTGGGAGGTAATCCTGGAATTTCCTCCGAAAAAACATTAGTAAATTCGTTTAACACAGGAATATCCTCTATTTTTATTTTATCTTTTTCAGATTTATTTGCCTCATCTGTAATAGTTACAGCATAGGCTTTGCACCCTTTCCTGACTGCTCTTTTGAGTTGTAAGGCAGAAATCTGCCTAATGACAGTTTTCCTAGGAATACCCTTAACTGTTACTAGTAGTTCATTATTATTTACGCACGTAAATGTTATATCAAAACAGTTTAAAACTACCCTGTGCTGTTCTAACCAATCCATACCAATCAATAAGTCATACGAGCCAAGTGGCAGAACATTTAACTTAACAGTAGTTTTAAAATCATTCATAACTAAAGCACATTCCTTAACATAACAGTTTACTTTCCTTTTTGCCCCTGTGGCTAATTGAACTAACTAGGAGTTATCAAACTTTTCAACAATCAAATTACACTTTTCTACTATCTGAGGTGAAATGTAACTAAGACTAGCACCTGGATCTATTAAAATAGTTACAGGGGTTTGGTTAACCATACCTTCTACTTCCACCATGGAAGTTTGATAATCAACTTGGCGGTTCTCCAACGCTGCATTGATTCGGGGCATAGTCCTTGCAAAATCTCCAACAGCCATTTCATCTTGTATAGTATGAATATTGCTGTTTGGATTCTTCCGATTTGGGCAGACTGAAGCATAGTGCGGGCCATTGCACTCCCAGCACTTAACAGGCTCCTTCCGTTCGAAATTCTTAGTGAAATTTCCATGATTGTTTGAAGCTTCCTTGCCCTTGAAGTTATTGGAATTATTGGAATTATTAGGAGCACCATTTCTGTTTCCTTGGAAGTTCTTACCATTAGAATGATTTCTGTTCTTATTATTCCTGAAATTTTTCTTGGGTACAAACTCTTTTTTCTTGAACTTAGGCTGATTACTGTTCTTTTTAGCCTTCCAGTTGGCTATTCCTTCTTTCTTTTTGTTTAGTTCAAAACAGAAATTAGCCTTCCGCATGGCTTCTTCCAGAGTTTTGGGGTTATCATATTTGATTCTGTCCTTTATATGATATGGTAGGCAGCTGAGAAACCGCTGTACTTTAGGTTTCTCATCAACTAAATACGGCACATACCTTAACAGACTTAATAATTTACTGTTTAAGTCCTTCATAGTCATGGATCCTAACTTTAACTCATAAAATTCTTTCGCCCTTTCTTCATAGTATTGTTCGGACATAAATTTCTTCTTGAAGTACCTTTTAAAAGTACTCCAATTAAATTCTTTTTCTTTGATTCCCTTGACTCTTTTCAGATCTTGCCACCATATATCTGGCTTTCCAGAAATATTATAGATGGCCATTCTCACCTTCAGCTGATTTGAATAGTTGTATATCTGAAAATATTTACTCATCCCGGATAACCAGGACTCTGCCTCTTCCCCTTTTTCAGTCTCTCCGTTTAAAGTTGGGGGCTTTATTTTTTTGAACTCCCCGGAAATCTCTTCGTATGGCCTATAATTTTTCTTTCGATTATACAACTCAGCCTCACTATTGTCACTAGTAGTGTAGTAGCTTTGTTGTTCCTTGAGCCTTTCAGATGATGAGCTGCTTTCAGCCTTAGCCAATTTCATCCTTTTAGATCCTTTCTGATGACTAGCTTCGATTCGGATCTTTTACTCCTCCCTTCTATCTGGAATTTTTCTATCAAGATTTGGTTTAACTCCTCCTGAGTCTTTAATATCCTCTCGTTATCCTTCTTGACTGATTCCATTTCAGTCTTCAAATCCTTGATAGTCTGTATCAGTTCTGAAGAGTGAGCAGTTATCTCTTCTAACACAGACTCTCTAGACATCTTCCTTGTCTCAGTGTTTGGAGACACCTCTTCAGCATATTCTCCTAACTTCTCCATACTTGCCTGTTAGATTCAGAAAAAAGAAATTTTCTGTTTTTTTTTAACATAAAACAAAAGAAATACAGGTTAGTAAATTATTTTTACTGTTCTGTGGAAACTAGTGGGGCCACATCAAGGCCTAGTATTTGAACCATGCTCTGATACCACATATCAAAACCCCAAAAATTCTGAAAAATTTAAAAATTTAAAATAGCATATATTCTCATTAAATGCAGTCATTAACTGTTTGATTAGTTTTATGTTACTAGAGTTGTAACTGAATGATATTTTGATTATACTTAACTTTAAAGAGTAGTTTCTTTTCAGTTACTGATTGTTTTTCTATTTGCGACACAAGGTGGGTTTGTCATGAAGGACTGGGCTTACTTAGCTTCCGAGCTAACGCAACAGTTTTCTTCTATTACAGGTATACAGGTAAGATGTACGGGTCGCTATTAACAAGTCTCGAAAGTTTACAATACGATTTGCTGTATAAAATTTATTTAGTGAAAGTACATACATGCTAGACAGATTTACCATGCTTCTAAAGGTAAAACTTTTACTAAGTTTCCTTTGAGACCTATTTTGTGAGAATTGAATTCTACACATAGGGATGGCAGTTAACTTCTCTATACAGAAATATAGGGTTTAACAAGTTTACAGAGTATGAAACCATTAAATGTTCATACTGAAGGTAAATGTAAGAATGTAATAATTATTTCTTTATTAAACAGCTAGCATGGTAGAAAATCACAACATCAAAGGTTTACTTCTATTATTCATAGTTACTGTAACATGCCATGTTTAGATTGCATCATAATCATATTTTCAACTGTAGTTGTAAATGATAAGATATTACAAGTATCGATCTATACTTTTCTTACTTTAAGCATTTACAAGTTTATCGTTTGATACAAGTCTTCCCTTAATAATTTAAGGGTTTTGCACTGTTTTGGAATGCTACTCTATTTCCAAGATTGACATTTGGATAGAAACCAAAACACCTTTAGGATCAGTCCTAGACTTATCATATTTAACCCCTTTACGAGTTTTCAAGACTATACTATCAAACAAAGAAGGTTAAATTTATCCAAGCTACCTATCATACATTAACTTATAAAATCTTTGATAATTTTTGAGCTTAGAAAGTGACAAAAGTCTAATTGTCACCACAAGGATTTTAAGACTATTAAAAGGTTGTTAATCTATTAACAAGTATCAATGATATGGACTAGAGTAAACCAAAATCAAATTGATGGATCACATAAATTAATTACCACTAATTATAGACTTTAAAGAAATGTTATGTCGCTTACCTTTATTTGAAGACTAAGGCAATTGGCAATATAGCTGTGGATTTAAAAACAACTACGCCATAACCTTATTCCATTGTTTTTATAACTCCTTGTAACTCAAACAAATCTCCATACCTATGTATACGAGGATAAATAATGAGCAATATCTATAATGCAATGTTTTATAAACATAAATCTAATGTTACGTGGTTGAAATCATATCGCAGGTGATATTATGGTATATCGAACCTTACGGGATCTCCACGCTATGATTTGGTTTGTAAATCAGTCAAGGAGATATGGTCGTGGAACTTTAGAAATTATACCCACTGCATGTAAAGTATTAAAGTACTACGTGGTCTCGTTTCAGCCATGGATTGGCATTTTAAAATTGTTGACCCAACCCTAATCATCATTTCTCCTTTGCCTTCGGGCCTTTGGCCGCTCTGCAAACCCTCTTGGTCCGTTTTGCTGTTGCGTTGTCTGCTATCGGTCCTCCTGCTGCTCCAGCTCTTCGTAAGCTCAGCTACTACACTGTGTGGGGAGGTTATGGTGTTGAATAACTCACTGTTGGGCCCTGCGATACCTCCGTTGTTTAACTTGGATCTAGTCTGTGACAGTCCTTACCTTTCTCCGTTCCCATGAGAGTGATTCTTCCTTTAATGTAGCGTGGCTTATGCTGTCTGCAGACTGTGTGTTATTTACAAGGACAGAACATTGCAGCTGTAGGGTTTTTCCCTATCCATCGATTAGCTGGGGTTTCTTTTGCTGTCAGTGGTTGAGAGTGTTATCAACGTTGTTCCTTTGCCATCGATTGGCAGGTTCCTTGCTCATGCTGGTCGCAGCATCACTGTGTGGGATTATCCACTGCTAAGGTAACCAAAAGCTTCACTTTCTTTAATGTTAAAGCTAACATTATTGTCAATGCATTTCTTTTGCATTATTATAGTAACTAACAGTCGGCTGTGTAATGGTTTTACAGATAAACCTGCTACTTTTCTCTGCCTACAAAAGGAATGAGGGTTATGGAAATACGGGCCACGGTAAGCCCTGGTCTCTCCACGGCTTGTCCACTTTGTGTAAATCCTCAAGGGATTGCGATGGGTTGGTCATTGTGGCCCTTTTTGACCTTCATGGCTTTTGGTTGTTTGTTTGATGTTATGCATCGTAGGTTAATACCCTATCTCTCATGCAGAGCTCTCCAGCTTCAATCGTGAGTGTAAAATCTCGTTTGTAATTATTATTGTGTTTATAATAACTGAACAGGCTGTAAGCCTTCGTGTATAATTGCTTAATACGGCCATGGATTGATGAACAAGACTGGGTTCCACCAGGTCATTACTTTTGTATTATTTTGACTGGTTAGGGTTTTTACCCTTAGTTATTATACACGTTCATAAAACTGTCTGCTGTTCAACACTCTTTCATTTACTTATATTAATGAGAATGCAAAAGTTAATTTATAAACAGCTATTAGTAAAAATGCTATTAACTCCACTCTTCATTGTTTACCTTGTATAAATTTAATTCTTATAGGGTTTAACCCTAATCGATAGTGAAAGAAATAACTTCATTATTTTTCCTTATATATTCCTGTTAAGTTTAGAAAGTATTTCTTGTAATATTTAGGGTTACTATCTATATTTATAATTGGTAAATAAGCTCGATTGAGAGCATTCTGCACTTCTGTTGTTAATTTCCTGCACAAAATGTATTAGGTTTGTCCACAGTTTAAAAAGTATTTTTCATTAGGGTTTCTGTATCAGGTTTGTAATTTGACCTCCTTATGAATAAGGAAATGTATTTACTGCTGCATAGTTTATACCCTTAAAAGAAATAAGATTAAAGAACTGTTAATTACTTGCAGCTCGAACAGTATGAATAGTTCTGGAAGATATTTATAGTAATAAGAATCCTACTTTAAATTAATAGCAAAATAAAATAAAAAACACCTTGCTACTACTATAATGAATATATTATCTTTCTGACATTTCTGTAGCCTTTATATTAATGCCCTTAGTTTATTTTATAATATTTTGAAAATAGTATTTGTTATTTGATTCTTCTGTAATTTATACTATACTATCTACGTTCTGCTGAAATTAGTTTATTTTCTTAGTTATAATGTTTACTTATAAATATTCAAGCATTTTAATTAACTCTAACCAGAGTTTATTTTGTAAGTACAAATATTAACATGTTTATATTCTGAATAAAAGAATAGTAGCTCTGTAACTTGTTCGAACTTAATTTTAATAAAAGAAGGAAAATAATAAAGTGAAAAACATTACAAACATTCATAGCCTCCGGTCCAGAATAGTTGATAGTAGTATCTAAATATTATATAACTAGTTCTTTCTTTTTCTTTATTCTTAGAAATGAAGTTATCCGAATACAAGGAAAGGAACTATATAGTAAAACAGTATGAATTCTATTCTAACTTCTACTATCTATCCTTTACAGTAGAATTTACTGGAAACAAAAAACAGTACAAGGAAGTAGTTTGAAAACCTAAACTTATACCACAGTCAATAAAATATATTTTCTGGAAATAGTTAAAGAGAACAATCTAATACTCTGCAATCTCATCAAGTTATCCTTATTTAAACTGCACCCCTGTGCTGGAGTACGATCTGGTAAAACCCAGATGTGGAAAAACATAGAGGGTCTTTATCATTCATCAACAGTTTCTAATATTGCCATCTAAGAACATTTACATTACTAACCAGTAAAGCTTTTTTTATCTTAACTATAAAGTAAACATTCAAGCATTTACAGTTATTAAAAATATAAACAGTCAAGTGTTAGAACCTGTTTAAGCTGTGGACAACAACAGCAATGAGAGGCCGTTCCTCCCTACCAACTCCTGGAGAGCACTCAGACAACGACTCTTCAGGACCCCCGAGCTTGCTCTGGTCTCCCTGGCTGGAACTAGGTGCAGCAAAGTCAGATACCAGTCTTCAAACTCAGTATTAACCCAGAACTTTTCAGTAAGCTCTCCCAGCTAAGAAGCTGTAATAAAATAAGTTACTGCAGCAATCCTCTCAGACAACTTCCTTACTGTTTTTCCTTCTTTCCTCAATGAATTTCCTGAATAACATTCACCTGAATGAATTCTCTCTGGAAAAATATCTGAGCAGCCTCAGCTCTCTTCATTGAGTACTTTTAAAAGATTTCCTAGGTCTTTTTTCGGTTAACTGTCATTTAATGAGGCACCTGCTCTGATCCCACTTTCTTGGGGGATCATGACCCCAAATGTAGGGAAGTTGCCTCCTGAAACTTAGGAAGTGTTTGAGGATGCTTCCACTTGTCTTTTTCCTTCCACCTAGTTCCATCTACCAGTTTGACCAGTAACCTCTTTTTAACAGCTCTCCCATGCTGTTGTCTCCACAATTCATTTATTAATAATAAAAATATTCTGAATTACATTCCAATTCTATTGACTCTGCTGAGTCATCAATTCCTACTTAGCATTAAATTTAACATAATGTCTCAGGAATATAATTAAAACAATTTACATAATTTTACAAAATTGGGGTATGTGACAATTCTATTGTTATATATGTAGTATTACTGCTCTGTTTTTAGAGGTTGAAGAGTTCATTACTAAATGAACATAACTAACCTAAACTTTTGCATGTTTTTAAATCTCATTAGGAGATATTATACAATAATTATTTTTATCCTATTTACGGAATTTTAAACTATAAAACAAAACCTTACCCCAAAACTATGCTAAGCATTTCTATACTTAGAATATTATGCTTTTAAGTTTTCTTTAACCAAGGTTCTAGTATGGGATTACAATTTGCCTTGTTGCATAACCCTAGCTCATAAAAGGGTGTTTAAATAAGTTTTTAATACTAACATGGTTATATGAAATCCTTTGCAGGTTTCATTTCACACTTCCGAAATATAGAACAAAACCCATAAAATTTAACCGAAGGTGGAGTCCACATGGTTGTTTGATAGTGGCTAGGATTTTGACTTTGGCACTTTACTATATATGCTTCCAAAACCCTAAAATCCAGCGATTAACCTATGTTTTTATTACTGTGGGGAGGGATCCATAGGCTTACGGCCTCATGGCTTCACCATTGTTTTACTGCTGCATGTAAGGGCCTTTTTCGCCATGGCTTACCACTGTGTGTGAGGGTCTTTATCTTCTTTGCTTATCCTTGTGTGAATCGGCCTCCATTACCATTGTTTTACTGCTACGTGTACATGCATTATTTTCCATTGCAAAACTTTGTGAGAGCTTTTCTCCATGCGTTGTTTCACTGTGAACTCTGTCTGGAAACACAGTGGGGTTTTGGTTCCATCGTGGCCTTGGTTTTTGGCTTGAACAAACTCGTCGAGGTTTTCTTGACAATAGCTCTACTCATTTTATCGGGCATACTCTTTCTTGTGACTAGGGTTTCTGTTTAAGCCACCAACTATGCGACCGAGGTCAAGACTCTCTAGGCATGTATATTTTTTTAAATTTAACCCTTCTACACTGTTTAAGGTTTACTGAGTTCACAATTTTAGTTGAGAATATTTAATACCCATTGTATTTATCTTTTGCAGAATTCCGAATTGGATGCAGTGAGTTGGAAGACACTGCATAATTCCACGAAGGGACTCCACATTTAGTGCACAACTTGGTAAGCCTCGGTCTTACCTGACGTTCCTTCTGCGATGGGTGTATGAGATTTTGGTTGAAACTGCTTCACTTGGCTTTATTACTACTTGGCCATGGCTACGATGTACTGAGTTGTTTGGGAAGGTCGTATGGCCGTGACTTGAATATTTTAATAAAATTTTTATGAATCCCTTACGACCGTAACTTGATTTATAGGAATTTATTTTGGACAGGCTTTTAAGCCGTGCCTTCTGTGGGATTTTTAAATGTGTTTTGGATAGGGTTTTAAACATCTTTATATTCTGCTTAAGATTTAAAGGCTTACTGTGTTAGATATCTTGTGTTCGGACATGAACTGTGGTTTTTACGAGGTCGCTGGAAGACTGTGGGGTTTCTTGTAATGGTTTAAATTGCAATTTTGTTTAAGTTAACTTAATAGAAATATTTTACTGATACAATACTTGTGTTGATGAATGGATGGTTTAAGACTTTAGAAGAGGTTTTATTATTGTTTAAGTCCATAATTTTTTATTTTATTTAAAAGAGGAAAATGTTCAGGATATTGGTTTTAAAATGAAGTCTAAGTTCTTCTCTATCAATAAAAGAATTGTTTCAGGAAATAAATAAAAAGAAGGGTTTATTAATTCGACCCGCGTTATACCGTGTAATTTGGATTAAGAAATTTTTAAAATGTCTTTTCTTCAATTGTCTTAGTTTATATTTGATAAACCGTTTTAATACTATTTCTGTGAAATTTGATTTTAATCCTATGCTTTTATAATATGAATATTATATTTAAAAAATAAATAAAGGGATTTAAGTAAGATAAGAAGGGTGAAAACTGTAAAATCCCTAATTTGGGAAGAGAAGGTAAAAGAATGCTAGCTGGCAGTTCTCCAAAGATTTAGGGTTTGTACTTGTATTTTATTTGAAAACCCTGCATTATTGTTGATTAACATAATGCGTTTATTACTTGATGTTTATTTACAGTATAAATAAAAACTACTTAGTTGTTAAGACTAAATCCTAAGTGATTACTATACTTCATTTTACTGTTTATAGGTTACTACTATTTATTTTGTTTTCCTGTTTCCTATAATATTTAATAGCTATACATATACTTATAATGTATTAAAATTATAAATAATAATAATTATTGTGTTAAAGGAGCACCCTTACATAGATTGTGTACTGTTTTTTTTAAAGTTCTTTCTTGAAGACAGTTTTGTTTAAAATAATGTACTCTAACTAAGGAAATTTCTGAAATAGAAGAACTTTCTTATGATTAACCCTATACAAATTTGTAGAAAGTAAATAAACATATTCCTGCATACTTCATTTCATTTTTCTATCAGAATTTAATCTAACCTATTGTAATAGAGTACCACCTTTTTCAAGGTGTGGAAAAATACAGTTAGGTATTTTTGTTGGAGACATTTACCACCGTACACACTCATTTTGTTCAATTTGTCCTAGTTAAACCACTATCCTAAGTTTTATTGACTTAATTGACATCAGAGGAGCATTGTATGACATCAACTTGAGCACACCCACGCCTACCTTCAGTCAAGGAGGCTAACTAATCCTTCTCCTACATTCGGGGAGGCTAACTGGAGCACTCTGGGGGTGATCTGAGTGTCATAAATGCCTCATATTGCTAATTGATGGTTACAATCAGTTAAGTAGAGTAGTGAATGTGCCTTCCTTCATTAAATTGATTATTTATTGATTATTTAATGAATTGGAGTCAACAGGGGCGCCTCCAACCACTTCTAATGGTCAGTTACACGTCAGTTAACCTCATCGGGGTTCATTGGAGTCATTGATGCACTACAACTTGTTGGTTGGATTGTAATGACATGTGTCTGAGCTACTTTCAGTTAGACTCAGTAATTTATTGCACTCCAACTTCAGTTAGGGCTTAGTTGAGTCAATTAGGGTTTTGATCAGTGGTTAACTTGAGTGTTGACTGTGGCTTACATTCAGTTAAGCTAGACTCACTCATTCAATTTGAATGACCTCCTTGGGAATTCAAATTGATTTTTATTTCATTCTTACAGCATGATCATTGGATTGTATTATTCATTATTCATTTGATTATACAGTGCGACTACTCATTTTGTAGCACTATTACACCATTTTCATGCCTTATTGTTATTAATATTTGACGAGATTGTTTTTTAGTCCCTATATTACTATGACATATTAATATGCTATTAGAGATCATAGTGGGACAAAGATTAGATCTCTCAATAACAAGGTTTTTGACAGATCTTGCATGAAAAATTGAGCAAAAGCTTAAAATCCCAACACTGCACTAGAAGCCAAGGCTTACCACTTAATACCACAAGTAAAGGAATTGTTGATCAAGCTTGCTTGATCAATTATGCTGGGTGTGATGAAAGCCTAAAATTTGCAGGATGTCCAACCGTACGGTGCCCCTTTTGTTGTGATTTGTAGGTTTTAACAAGTACAAATTCGAATGGACTCATCAGCCCCTCTTCTCACCCCATTCACAAGCTATTCAGAATGGAAGTTGAAGATGATTGCATTTTTGAAGAGAAAAGGTCTCTATGAGTTGTATATTGGACTTGGAAAAGAGTCTTATGAGAATGAGAATCACTGGATAAATGACGGTGATAGATATTTTGGAGCAATATGTTTGGCCCTTTCTCCTAGCTTGCGCTACCTTATTGGTTCTGCTGAATACCCAAAGGATCTTTGGACAAAATTGGACAGAACCTTTGGCAAGAACAATGAGGATCATAATAACACTTTGGAGATCGCATCCAGCACCAAAAGATTTATTTACCCAAAAGTATCGGCCTCTACTCTCTCTGATGAATTCGTTCAAGATGAAAATGAAGCATAATCTTCTACACAGTCAATTCGAATTGAAGAAAGTCTCCTTGTAGTGACTCCTTCTCCTGATGCTCCAGAAGTTTGTGAGATCTATGATATCTCATCTCCTCATATTTTTGAAATAGAAGAAGAAATTTGAATCTCTGATATTGAAGAAAAACACTGCCACACTTCCATGCAAACATTCACCAGTGATTTTCCTTTGAATTCTGTGCAAAATTTACCAGTGTAATTACTTCCGAAAGTGAAGAGAAATTTGATTTTTCTCCCTCTAATGTTGCTGCTGGTGTGAAAATATGTGATACCTTGGATTTTTTGGAAGAAATATCAGATTACCAAAGTGATCCATTCTCTCCCCATGATCTATATTTTCCAGCAAATTCCCGGAAGATTGCATGCACCAAAATTCAGAATTTTGAACAAGAAGAAAACTGTGCATTCACCGTCTCGGTTAACCATTTATTTGAATATGATATTAAACTTATTGGATATGATATGATCTTATTTAGATATTATCTGATATTTCTTGGTTTAATATATCAAATTCATAATCTTTCAGTACTTCTTGTAGCTGTTCTCATCAACGATGTGAAGGAACAAGTACCGCAAGTCTCCTACAAAACTGTTGCTGGGGATTTGTTTTCATTTCATAGTCTTGGATATGTTCTGGAATTATTTAGATCTTATTTACTTTCTAATATGATATTATTTGGTTCATATTTTAAAATCCAAAATATTTCAGTCATGCTTGTTGCTTCTCTCACCAATTATGGTGTGAAAAATCAAGTACCACACTTTCTCTTCAAAACCGCTGATGGGGATTTGGTGTTAGTTTCCTCATATGAGGTTGCTGATATTTTATTATGTGATTCATTATATATTTCAAAAGATATATAAGGTTTTTTATCTCAATCATTCACTCTCCACAGTCCCAAGGCTTCTCTACCTTTGGTCACATGCTCATCTCCTCACAGAACTAGTAAAGAGGAAGACATTCTACATCTGCTTGGGCACTTGCTCCTAAGAATTGGGGCTGATTTTACCACTCATGGTTTTTTGTTCAAGGATGCAACATATCAGTTTCTTGAGTGTTCCACACATGGTTCGAACACTCAAGAACCTTTGCTCTCTCTTCAAATGATTTCAACTGCTCTACATGGGTCCAGTTTTCACCATGCAGCTGTTTATATTTCCGATTCAGTTGAGTGCATTGTTCTTCTTACAAAGTGGAAGATTCCTCCATACATAATCATTTAGTTTGGATTTAGAGGTTCACATGCGCAGTCTTAGGATGTTGCTGCATAGAAGAACCAATTCTTGATTTACTGCTTAGTTTGAGGGGGGGTATTTTTCCCTTGAGGTTTTCCTCATTTCCTTGGTTTATTAAGTAGTTACTTTATTGTACAGGGTAACCTATGGCCTTAGTTTCCAGGGCCCTAGAATTTTTATTCATTTTATGTTTTCTACTCCTCCCGAGTATAGCTTAAGAGGGGGTGTTGGAGACATTTACCACCATACACACTCATTTTGGTCAATTTGGCCTAGTTAAACCAATATCCTAAGTTTTATTGACTTAAATGACATCAGAAGAGCACTGTATGACATTATCTTGAGCAAACCCATGCCTACCTTCAGTTAAGGAGGCTAACTAAGCCTTCTCCTACATTTGGGGAGGCTAACTGGAGCACTCCGAGGGTGATCTGAGTGTCATAAATGCCCCATATTGCTAATTTATGGTTACAATTAGTTAAATAGATCTATGAAGGCACCTTCCTTCATTAAATTGATTATTTATTGATTATTTAATGAACTGGAGTCAACAGGGGTGCCTCCAACCACTTCTGATGGTCAGTTACACTTCAATTAACCTCATCGGGGTTCATTGGAGTCATTGATGCGCTACCACTTGTTGGTTGGCTTGCAGTGACATGTGTCTGAGCTACTTTTAGTTAGGCTCAGTCATTTATTGCACTCTGACTTCAGTTAGGGCTCAGTTGAGTTAATTAGGGTTTTGATCAGTGGTTAACTTGAGTGTTGACTATGGCTTACATTCAATTAAGCTAGACTCACTCATTCAATTCGAATGACCTCCTTGGGAATTCAAATTACTTTGTCATTCATGCCTGCAGCATGATCATTGGATTGTTTTATTCATTATTCATTTGATTATACAGAGCGACTTCTCATTTTGTAGCACTATTACACCATTTTCATGCCTTATTGTTATTAATATTTGATGAGACTGTGTTTTAGTCCCTAGATTACTGTGATAGATTAATAATTTTATCCATCAGTAAAATTTGAGATTACTCTAATCATTTATCCTAATCCATATCTAATCCATAATTTGCATATCTTTTCACACTAAAATATTTCCTTCAATAATTCTAATAACATATGAAGCAGACACATAACATATTATTTCCTAAATTCATTCCTTCTTGTTCCTAAGTATGCATATAGTAATTAGAAGGAACATGTATAACCTGTAAATGTAGCAGTGGAGACAACAACTTAAGGAGCCTGTTCCTCCAAACCAACTCCTAAAGACAGCTGAACTGCAAATCTTAGGACCCCCGAGCCTGTCTACTAGTCCACCTGGTTGAAAGCACTGGGTGAGAGAACTGGTTTAGAAAACCTCTGCAACTCTACTGAGAAATCAGCATTAATTTGTTATGTGTGTAGTAGTATGAACTCAGCTTAACTCAGCTGCACTAGATCATAACTTAAACACTTTTCACTCAAAAGAAAAACTTTTGCTAGTCCCCTCCATCGAATTTATTGTGCACTAAATTCACTCAGAATTTTCACAAGTATATAATGAGCAACCTCAGCTGAATTCAATGGAAAGTTTTATTAGCATGCCTAGGTATTTTGGGTTAGTTTTCACTTAATGATCCACCTATTCTTGTTCCACTTTCTTGGGGAACATGACTACAAAAATAGGGAAGTTTCCTCCTGCAAAAGCTAGAAGTAGTTTGAGGATGCTTCCAAGTGTCAATCTTCTCTCAACCCATCCTATTCCACCAAGTGGCCAATACAACACTCATTTAACAACCTCCTTTAGATGTTGTCTCATATTTCATTTATTAATTAATAAAATATTAAGCAATTACATGCAATTATCATTGACCCCACTTGGTCATTTAATTATAAACTTTATAATAAGATTATAACATAATGTCTCCTAAAACATAAAATGTTTTTGCAAATTTGGGGTATGTGACAATAGATCATCTCACTGACAGGGGATTCATTTTTTTAATACCAGATTCAAGACTATATTATCTACACCTCTTTAATCGGAATGATTAAATGCTACTTATACGGATTTCACAAGGGAACTTGAGGAAATTTTATGGAGAAAATATATTAGTACACTGAAATATTGTAAGATCTTTTTAGATAACTAAGTGGATACTATTCTTTGGACCAAAAATCCAACTGGTGTTTAATACAATCCCAAGATTGGATATCAAATCATCAAGTAAGACGATCATCTCACTGAGCTTGAATGGTGGAAGTAAACTATATGGAAATTAAATTTCCCATTCAAGAATATTCTATTCCTATGGCTAACTCTCGCTAGGAAAACCCATGTCCATGACCATATTTCTATATTCATTGGAATTGGACCTGGACCTTGCAGATGCACTCTGTGCCATGCAACTGGTGATACCATTAACAATGTATTCATAAATTGTCCCCATTTTGTAGAGATGTGGAATTATGTTTCAACTGTTATTGAAAAAACATTGACCTGAAAAGGACACATGTTTGAAGAGGTTATCAAACGATGTCTATCCAATCCATCTACCTAGGAGATTAAATCCTTGCCTCTATTACTGATATTGGGAGCTTGGCTTGCCCAAAATAAGACCATTTTTCACGACATATATATTCCTCCACAGGTTTATGCTGCAAAAATCCTTGCTATTCTTCAGTACTTTCCTCGGATACACCAACACAAATCCAAAAGAATTCAACTTGATGAACTTCTATTCATCTTGATCATTTGATTCCTTGGTGCTATTTTTATAGTGTTGCTCAAGGCATTCCTAGTTGTGGGGTTATTGGGGGCATACTCTTGATTTGTGAAAGTGATTATTTCAAATTTTTTGATGGTCTTGGTCTTGCATGCAATAATAAGGTAGAGATTTATGCACAGATGATGGTATTAGAACTTGCTACCTTTATTAGTTGTAATAAACTTTAAGTTTTTGGTGATTCTCTTCTCGTGATTGATTGGTTAGCTCACAAAATCCCCCCTAAGAATATTTTTCTAAAATCTATCCATGAAGAAATTTGTAGGTTACTTTTTCTCTTCTCGGAGGTCTCTTTTAAACATATTTATCGTGAAAGGAATCATAAAAAAAACCACCTTTCAAAGCAGGGATTACAACTTGCATAAGACACAATTTCAGAATGGGAGATAAACAAAGATACCATCAAAGAGTTGGATCCAAGACCACAATTTTTTAGACACTTTGCATCAATTATTTTTATTTCCAACCATCTAATATTTTTATCAGTACTTTCTCTCATTGAACCGCTCAGATAACAACAAACGATTGCACCAACTAGATCAAGTTTGCACTAAGTCCATGGTAGATTGGATTGGCTCAAATAAACCTGGCATGGAAGCATATTTTGGATTATGTAGTCACATTTTATTAATTATTAAATAGGAACACTTCCTCACATATATGGACAATGCAATTTTTGGTTATCCCTTCTCACTCCAGGGAGATATCAAAACTAGGGTTGGAATTTCATTTCATCTCTACCCTTCAAACTAAGTTTTTTTGACATTTTGAGTTTTTCTTTCCTAGTCATATAACGTTTCATTAAAAGAGTTACCCTTCAAGCATGAGGGTAGAATTTCTTTATTAATAATTTTTTATTAAAAAATTTAAAGAAATTAGTTTTTACTATATACTTAACAAAAATCTAACAAATTTACTTAACAAAAATAACACAAATCAATAATTGACACCCACCAACATTATGAAATATACACCCACCATCATCCATATTAGTTTCAATTAAAATTTGGGTTTGGGAACCAGTTTCAAAGTTTAGCCTCTTGAAAAACTAACAAAAAAAATTAATGACTGCTTACAGTAATCGCTAAAACAATTTTTACCAAAATTCAACTTAAAAAATGTTAAAGTTACAACATCATGAGTCATTTTCCAAGTCAATCTTGTGCATCAGGATTGAGCTTGATGTGTTGAGGAAGTGCCTTAGGGAGCACGAGTTGGACCCCGGAAACTTGGAGTCGATTGTTGAGTTAGACTTGAGGATAACTAAGCTTTATGTGTAAAGGTTAAGCCTCATGTGTTGAGGTAAGTGATGTGTATGTCAAAGTGATGATGTTGTACAATACTTCTTGTCAAGGCTAAGCTCTTGTGTGTCAACACAAATACTCATGTGTTGAGGTAATGCTTTTCATGTTGAAGCATGAATTGTGTGTGAAGCACTATTAACCATGGTCTTAGAGATGGATGAGATATTAAGTCTCCTCTAGATACTAGCCACATCTAAAATGAATTACTTTATCATATGACCACTTGGAACAATAGTAGAACAATATGATCACATCATTGGAAAAATCTCCTAAGTATATTTGATATGATAGATAAATTAAAGTTGGCGCATATGGACCATGAAGATAAGTCAAGATATAAAGATAAGATGTAATGCAAATAGAGAGAACTCAAATTTCTCACTTCAGTAATGATAAATACTTCAATTAAATAAGAGAGAATCAAATTGTTAACGTCACTGATGTTAACAAGGAAGACTTCCGTTAATTAAAGGAGAACTCGAATTGTTCACTTCAGTGATGGTATCAAGAATGAAATTATTTAAAAGAGTTAACTAAGTTTTAATAAATAATATCTAATTAACTAAAGTGTTTTGCATGGTGAGACTTTAGTTAAACTAAAAGATGACACTTGAGTCAAATTAAAAGATGACACTTGCATGATGACACTTGAGTTAGCATCCTAACTAAGTGGTATAGCATCCAACTGGAAGGAAAGTTTATCATGAAGTCAGAAGAGAAAAGATATAATATACCAAGAATGAAAAGTATTGCGTAGTTGTGATGCAAGATTTGAGAGATCAAGGTGAAGAGTGAATTCTCCCTTGAAGGAATTCACTATTCTTTGCATGAGACCAAAAAGTGCAAATTGATTTTGTGATGGTTGTGTTGCTGGTCTCTTCTATAATTCTCTATTCTCTCTTGTTATATTGCACTAGGGGTGCTTGGTATTTCTCTCTCATATTGTACCAGGGGTGTTTGTACCAAGCATGTTTGATGTAATCTGTTCATTTGTAAAGATATTATTTGTTCTATATAATTATACTAAGGAAGCCTTGTTGAGGTTTTCTTCATCATGTTTTAGAGGGGTTCCCTAGGGTAAATTATATGTCTCATGTGAATGTTTATGCTCTGATTGTTCAATTGTTTCAAGTACTACTATAATTCTACAATTAAGATCAAAATTCAAAAAAATTCGCCAAAAAATACATTAGCGACATGGTTTAATTGATTGAGCATTAGAGATCCTTGATTGATCTATTATAACAAGTTATTAATTGTGAGTGATAATATTTAGTGACATCCTAAATAAAATATTGTTCACCACCAAGAAAGTTGAACTATTTCTTTATCTAAATTGAAGATTATCAGGATTAGGAATTTATGGATAAGATTCACTAAAATCGAAGTTCTTCTTATGGCCTAAAACATCCATCACATAGTTGTTTAAGGAGCATTTAAGTAATTAACACCTTAAAAACATTGATCAAAGTTGGCCAAAATTGAGATAATCCTTGATTGACTAAATATATCAACCTAAACTAAATTACTTACTGAAAAATATTGATAACAAATTGAGTTTTCTTTGATCAATATTAAATACTTGTGCTAAGGTTTTTCTTGATCAATTTAGATAACCACTAGCATTATTTGGGCTAAAGGTATATTCAAAATTATCGCGAGTTGAAATTTACATTTGCAACTTGGTTTTTCAATATGTCAACTATCAACTATCAAAGTCTTTGATTTCTAATGTCATTGCAAAATTTCCAAAGAGATTAAAGTGGCGTTTATTTCATTTTGTTACCCTTTAAAATTATCTCAAATCTTCCAATAACAAGTTGGATGCCACCTTCCACTCCTAAAATATATCTTTATTCATGTCTCCATTGGAGACTTTAGTAATTTCATTCAAGTTTCAATTTTAACTACTTAGGTGTCACTCTCCGCTCTTAAAAATTTATTCACATTTGCATTGTCATTTCTAGGAATTTCATTAAAGCCATAATTTTTTAGAAGTATTGGTGATTATCTATATTAAATTTCAATTTTAGATAAGGTGCACTAGTAGAAAAACAAAAAAATATGACTAGAAAAACTACTAGAAAGTGCATATAAATGACTAATGTTTGTCTTGTGACTATTATTAGTTTATTGCCAGTCACATAACATGACTAAATTTATGACTAAAAAAATTTAATCATTATTGTTGTTGTTCTAATTCATCAATTTTCCAGTATATTTAGTAATTTGCTTAGTAATTGATTGTTGTCATCTTGTCATTTATTTAATAGTTGTAGTCATTCATTGTCGTCAACAAGTAGTATATTTAGTCATTTTAATCATTAAGTGTTATCAATTGGTAGCATATTTAGTAGTTTTCTTAGTCATTTATTGTTGTTATTTGGTTATTTATTTAGTACATGTAATCATTAATAGTCATCAACAATTAGTATATGTAATCATTCTAATTATTAATTGTCGTTAACCGGTGGTATATATCATCATTTTTATTCACTGATTTTTGTAGATATGACATAGAAGAATCGAACCACCAACCTCTTGTTTGTAAGACAGGTGCTCTTGCATTGAGATGATACCCTTAAATAGAATCAAAGTTCACACTAAGAAAATAAGTTTAGTTATGTATATAAATCACATTTTATTTTGACTTGTATTCTTCCACAAGGCAATAATAGTAGTTACGTCGTAAGTTTTTGAAGCCACAATTTATCCACAATAATACAAGAATCATTAGACATCATTGGGTAAAGTAATACATAACTTACATAGAGTTGTATCATAAACCAATGAATCGAACAAGAAACCAAAGTAATGACAATCGAAGATGAAGAAAGCAACCAACATTGCAATTGACATATAATTAGTTGGCTTGCCTCATTTCATATCTAACTCAACTTGTGTATATTCAACAGAAATGTGGACAAATTTCCTTGCAATAGCTTTCTCTATAGCATCCATAGCCATGCAGAAACAACCCTTTACTAAATTACTGATGAATTCAATCTCTGAGTAGAACGATGCCTTGAACTCCTAGAAAAATGCCATAATCCTCTATTCATTAGACATATCCAAAATTTAAGGGCATTTCCATGCATAAAATGATCACGACTATCTTGTTTTCTTAGGAAAACTACAACATTACCAGTTACATTAAGCTTGGAATATGAGGATCGCGAAGATGACATTACCTAGCCATTGGAAATTCTTATAGGGGAAGCATCAACATATGCCTTTTCAATGTTTGAAATTCAAGCATCTAGGAGCACTAAAATCTACAATTTGAACTCCACTAGACACATTTTCAACAATTTTAACAATTTTCATTGATGACACTTCCACATTCAATGCATCACAATGACCCATGCCTGGAGGATCAATCATCTCTCTATTTTCTAAGTCTTATAGGCTTGATCAAAGATTTTGGAAGCTAGTGGAGTTAGAGGTTTCCCAAACAACATCTTTAAATGAAAGCAAAGGAAAAAGATGGGTTTAGCTGCAAAAGTTAGAAAAAATGATTGATGCTGGACCACTGTCAAAATTAACACCACAACCATTCCTTTTACAATTACGATATGCACTTCTGAAAAGATTCACCTTTCTAGACTCTAGTGTAGAAGAAAACCAATAATCAATACCTTGAGAAAACATCTATTGCAAATATTCAGAAAGACAATTTACATGCATTAAAAACTTAAAAAGGAAATTTGAAAACTGATATATAAATGAGCTCCTATATCAACCTCAAATAAAAAGAACAAAACCTATAGAAACAACATAATTAAAAATCAATAAGAACAACAAAATTATATCACAGTTACATTTAAAGGATTAGTCATATCATAGGCTGACACAGGATTATAATCCTCAACAAGCATTATCGAATCCTTGAGGTCCAACTTACAATACAAGTTTCTACAATATGACCAACAATATCTTAAGAATGTGATATTGAGGTTAAAACAATATTGTAAACATGGATGTGTTATGAGATGGAATTATTGTGAGATCATATCAAAGTAAAACTATAAGGAATACTTAGAAAGAGGTATGTTGTTGCGCATGTGTTAAGAGATTTCCTTGGTCTGGTTTTGGTTGATTGCTTCTACTTGAAATAGTAATACACTCTAAACAATCAGGAACATGTGAAAAGAGAAACTTATTCAAAAATGTGTTTGACATCTTGTAAGTCTCTACTTTATTGTAGCATAATAAATAATCAAAGTTTTGTCACTCATGTTTAAGCCATTAAGTGTAGTACATGCAATGTTTGTTACAGCTGGATCTTGAAACATTAGGGAGTGATATAAAAAATTTGAAACATTCAAATAGTGTTTTTAAATGTAAAAATGGATTCAAAATATTTATATACTCCTATTACACCCATACTATGTAATTTTTACAATTGATATTTATAAATGTAAAGGAAATTCTAAATTCTTAACCATATTCTGGCTAAAATAAGCCCAAAAATATAATGAATAATTTCACTTTCTTCTATAGCCCCTCCGCTCTCACCATCAGAACCTACTAGAAATTCATTTGTTCTTTCTCCTCAACTCTATTATCAGGTTTTAAATAAAATTCCATCTCCAATATTCCATCTTCTTTATTTTCTACATCTATAACCTCACATTCTGCCCCAAAAACAAATTGAATTTCAATTGTAGTTTTGTCTATGACTTCTTTTTCCTCGGTATCAGAATCCATAAGAGATTCAATTTCTCTCTTTTCTAAATTGGTTTTACAAGGTTCCCCACGAAAATATTGAGTGTCATTTTGCTCATGTTTAGAAAATGCGTTTCAACTTCTCTAAGTCAGAGTTAATTTTTATGATACATTCATCTTCTTTAGGAAAAGATTGAAAGCATCACTGCAATGTCTCAACAAATTTATTGGGCATATATTTATCATCTTTCTCACAGGTTCCCCATTAACATGATAGATCATCTCATTGATAGGGGATTCCTTTTTCTAATACCAGATTCAAGATTGTATTATCTACACCTCTTCAATAGGAATGGTTAAATGATATTTATATGGATTTCACAAGGGAACTTGAGGAAATTTTATGGAGAAAATATATCAGTACACTGAAATATTGTAAGATTTATTTAGATAACCAAGTGGATACTATTCTTTGGACCAAAAATCCAACTGGTGGTCAATACTATCCCAAGATTGGATATCAAATCATCAAGGAAGAAGATTATCTCACTGAGCTTGAATGGTGGTAGTCAACTATATGGAAATTAAATTTCCCACTCAAGAATATTCTATTCCTATGGCTAACTATCGCTAGGAAAACCCATGTCCATGACCATATTTCTGTATTCATTGGAATTGGACCTGGAGCTTGCATATGCACTCTGTGCCATGCAAGTGGTGATACCATTAACCACGTATTCATAAATTGTCCCCATTTTGTAGAGATGTGGAATTATGTTTCAACTATTATCTGAAAAACATTGACCTCAAAAGGACACATGTTTGAAGTGGTTATCAAAGGATGGCTATCCAATCCATCTACCTAGGAGATTAAAGCCTTGCCTCTATTACTGATATGGAGAGATTGGATTTCCTGAAATAAGACCATTTTTCAAGACATATATATTCCCCCACATGTTTATGCTGCAAAAAGCCTTGCTATTCTTCAGTACTTTCCTCGGGTACACCAACACAGATCCAAAAGAATTCAACCTGATGAGCTGCTATTCATCTTGATTAGTTGACTCCTTGGTGCTATTTTTATGGTGTTGCGCAAGGCAAGCCTAGTTGTGGGGTTACTGGGGGCATACTCTTCATCTCTGAAAGTAATTATTTCAAATTTTCTGATGGTCTTGGTCTTACATGCAACAATAAGGCAGATATTTATGCACAGATGATGGTATTAAAACTTGCTACCTTTATCAGTTGTAATAAACTCTAAGTTTTTGGTGATTCTCTTCTCGTGATTGATTGGTTAGCTCACAAAAGCCCCCCTAAGAATATTGTTCTAAAACCTATCGATGAAGAAATTTGTAGGTTACTTGTCCTCTTCTCGGAGGTCTCTTTTAAACATATTTATTGTGAAAGGAATCATAAAAAAAACCACTTTTCAAAGCAAGGATTACAGCTTGCAGAAGACACATTTTCAGCATGGGAGATAATCAAAGATACCATCAAAGAGTTGGATCCAGGTCCACCATTTTTTAGACACTTCCCATCAATTATTTTTATTTCCAACCATCTAATATTTTTATCACTACTTTCTCTCATTGAACCGCTCATATAACAACAAACAATTGCACCAACTAAATCAAGTTTGCACTAAGTCCATGGTGGATTGGATTGGATCAAATAAACCGGGCCTGGAAGCATATTTTGGATTATATAGTCACATTTTATTAATTATTAAATAGGAGCACTTCCTCACATATATGGACAATGCAATCGTGGGTTATCCCTTCTCACTCCGGGGAGATATTAGAACTAGGGTTGGAATTTCTTTTCATCTCTACCCTTCAAACTAATTTTTTTTGACATTTTGAGTTTTTATTTCCTGGTCATATAACGTTTCATTAAAAGAGTTACCCTTCAACCATGATGGTAGAATTTTTTCATTAATATTTTTTTATTAAAAAAATTAAAGAAATTAGTTTTTACTATATACCTAACAAAAATCTAACAAAATTACTTACCAAAAATAACACAAACCAATAATTGAAACCAACATTATGAAATATACACCCACTAGCATCCATATTACCTTCAATTAAAATTTTGGTTTGGGAACCAGTTTCAAAGTTTAACATCTTGAAAAACTAACAACAAAAATTAATGACCGCTTATAGAAGTCGCTAAACGTCAAAAATACTTTTTGGAAAATTGTTTTCCCATTTGATCTGACATTATCCCAAAATATTTAAAAGTATTTGAGAGGAAAAATGCCCCATAACAAGAAAAAATGTTCTCAAATTCCAACAATGACCAGAACGATTCTTGATCTTACTCAAGCTCGACGTCGAAATAGTTCCCCATCTTGGCTCGAACTCATATCCCTTATATCTATCTAATGAAAGGAGAACTCATATATAAATAAGGAATGAACCTACAGTAAGTAAATCAATAATGTATGTGATCAACTTAGAACCATTGCTACTATTTGCCTCCATTTGCAAGGCATGAGTCCCAAAATGCTTCATATTCCCATTATTTTATTAGTGCACTACCATCCTATACAAGAATTGTAATACCCCGGTTTTAACCCCGCTTGCATATATTGTAAATAATCTTGGTACGGAGCTAAAGGCCAAGGCCCCACCATGGATTTGGTTATGTTGTGTTTCTGTTTTGGGAATGGTCACTGATGGTATATCGGGACGTACAACATATAGTTAATTGTGGCATCATGTAAACACGCATTTTAAATAAATAACCCAAACAACTATGTTCACGACAACTAAATTGAGAAGGGGCATGATTC
Source organism: Pseudotsuga menziesii (assembly GCA_001517045.1). NCBI lineage: Eukaryota > Viridiplantae > Streptophyta > Pinopsida > Pinales > Pinaceae > Pseudotsuga > Pseudotsuga menziesii. The sequence goes on from LPNX011218594.1 coordinate 1,285,914, forward strand.
CGAAGGATAAGGAAGGGGGGAATGTTGAACTTTGAGTCATGGGGAAGAGCCACGTGTCACCTCTCTCTTTTACTCCCACCACCTTGGTTTTCTGTTGGTTAGTTGGGACAGTGAATTGGTTGGAAAAAAGACCACGCCCACGCCTGCTCACTCTCTCTCCATGATTCGTTTGTTGGCCTGTCCACTACCTTGATCGTGAGCCTGTTCAGTTCCTTCATGCAAGGGAGTTAAAGGAATCCACATTCCATTGTTGGGGGTTCACCTTCTTTCTCAGGATTGCTAGTTAGCGGGTTTTCTTCCCCGTTCACGCAGAAGATAGTTCTCCTCTGCCTCATGAATTTGAGGGCTGGTGGATTGTTTCTCTCCTCTGATCATGCAGAAGGTGTGTATTTTTCCACCATTGGCATATTTCTTAATGTTCTATTCTTCCCATCATTGAAATTGTGTTTGTAATCACATCCATAGTTCCGTGGGTTGCATTCTGTCTCTCATGCAGAGTTGGAAGTCAAAACCGGTTCCATTCCCGGTCTGTATAAGTTTTCCCAGTGACTGCAGTGAGATTTGTGCACTGTGGGCTCAGAGTTGATCGTGGGATGTCATTGCCATGATTTGTTTGGAAGTGTCTTTCCTTTTTATGGTGGTATTGGTTGAAGATTGCTATGAGTATCTACGTTCTGGTCAACTATATTCCCCCCCTTGTAAAAGATTGAATAGCTATTTGGTTGCTTGCATGCAGTGGTTTTGTCCTTGGACTGCGTTGGAGTGGTGAATGAGGGCTTGAGATGCTTGAGAAACCTGGTGGACTAAGAACCACACAGATAGAGTCACTAAGCTGGATTCCTTATCCATAACCCTTGAATAGCATTGGAAGGGAGATCAGGGTCTAAGGGACTGCGTTGCAGAGAAATGGCTGATTTCCTTGTGTTGGGTGTTCTAGAAGCCAGAATGGTTCTGGTGTTGGTGTCTGTAGCTCTTCAATGAGCTCAACAGCTTAGCATTAACCTTTCCTAGCTGCTAGATGGCTTGATAAACCCAACTTTGTTGGCTTGGCTGATTTGTTGATTGCCTAATAAACCCAACTGTGTTGGCTTGGACGAACTATGAACCCTTGTGGTGTTGTTATCCATGGCTATGTGTAAATCTATTTAGTTCCTTATTCCTTGGGGAATCATGCCCGACTCGGGGGTGGCAGCGTTGCTGAGAGATTAAAGAGCACGCGAGACTATGGTTGGGTGGAACGTTGCAGTGACGTAGCTAGTTGCGGAACAAGCTCTTTATAAGATAAGTATCCTTACCTAAGTCATGTCTGCAATCATATTTAATGTTAATGAATGCTGATATACATGTTAAATGCTGATCGGTATATGCATGAAGTGTTGATTGATATGTTTTGCTTCCACTGTGTATAATGAATGGTTATGCTTCGTGATATGTTTTATGATTTAAAGTATCATGCTTCAGCATTATATGTATATGTATGTTCATGTTCATGGGGCTAGATCCCTAGATGATTTGATGTATAGTAGCATCCTCTTCGCCGGTTGGAGGGTCGGGGACGTTACAGTGTGGTATCAGAGCCCTGGTTGCACCGTGGAGCTAAATGGGCCATGACAGATCAGATAGTAGAGGCAGGTTGCCTTCTGTTCAGCAGCAATCAGAAAATTGTGGCAGGAAAATGCATAAAATTTTCTAAGTGCCAGAACTATTGACCCATCGAAAGACTCAGTGACAAGATCTTCCGATGCAGCGGGCACTTAGTGGGAAGGCCACCCGATGGATGGTAACCGGAAAAACATTCAAAAGTTTCCTAAGTCCAACCATCGGCGATCGATGGAAAATAGTTGTTCTCATCACCGATGGTTAGACGGGGAAACTACAAATGAACATCGACAAGAGTTAGTTGAATGGGTTGTCGTCGTTGCGGCTGCTGTGGGGACTAAAATGCCGATCCAACAGTACTAGTGGTTCCAACCACCGATAGAAGAAGAAAGTTTCAATTTTTTTTTTTAGTGTTGAAATCATCGACGAAGATTAGTTGATCCGACCGCTGATGGCACAGAAGTTCTGAAATTTCCTAAGTGTTGACTTTGTCGGCCATCGAAGCATGTTAGTGGTATTCATCGTCGATGAATAGCGGAAGGGATAAAGGAATTGTAGACCCACCGTTGCATATAGCTGGAGGACTATCCTTCCGATGGATAGAGCATCCAATCACTGACGTAGTAAAGAGAATTCAAAATTTTTTCCAAGTGATGAAAACATCGGTCATTGGAAGAAGATAGTGGTTTGTGCACCCACCGTTGCGGAAGCCTAGGGCACTAGTCTTCCGTCGAGAAGAGTTGCAACTGCCGATGCCAATCAAGTTATGCCTCAGTTTGCTGATCGAAATTCATTAGCAGGTTGGGCCACTGATTGAAAAAAGATTGAAGATGATAACCCGCAGTTGCGGCTGCTAAATGAGCCATTTTGTCGATGAATAAGAGATAGTTGAGCCGATCAAAGAGGAAAAAAAAAGACTAAAGAGAAAAATTGAAAATTTTTCTAAGTCCTCGAAGCATCGGCCATCGGTGACGGTTAGCTTATCACATCACCGATACTCAAAGGATGCGGTCACCGATGAGATACGGTAAGTGAATTTTGTTGAAGCATCCGCTGTTGCGAAGATCGAAGAGACTAACCGCCCGATGAGGAGTGCCTCCAAGCGCTGATGCCGAGGCTTCTAGAGGCTTTGACAACTGACAAAGTTAGAAGTTGTAGAAGATTTAGTTTGATTGTGGATCGCCGTTGCGGAAGGCTTGACGATTAACCATCCTGTGCATAGGGCACCCGGTCGCCAATGCAACAAATTAACCCATGCTATTGTTGACGAAATTCAGAACGATAGATGATTAAGGACCGATACAGCGTAAGGGAATAGACCAAAAAATCTTCGACAAACCGGGGACTTAGCAGGGAAGAGACCCAACTTGAGGAGTAAGAAGGCATCAAAAAATTGTTAATGATTGGATCACCGATTGGATGCTCAGCCGGTTCGCCTGCGGAAATGGTAGGAAGGTTGATTTATGCCGTTGCGGCTACTCAAATGACTATGCACCCGATTGGCAGATGGTTTCTCACTGATACAGAGCAAGATTTTAGTCATTTTACCCACTAAAACGCCAGAAAGGAATAAAAAAACAAACTACCAATGAACAGACAATTTCCTCGCCGATGCTGATCAGAGGTGTAGTTGTTTTGACCACAGTGGAATCGGAAGAATAGCTGGGATGAGGTCCGATTAGGGACTAAGGAAATTTGGGTTTTTTGAAGGGATTTCTCAGTAGTTTTTCAAATAGTTTTCAGCCGGTTTTCAGTGGATTTCAGCAGATTATCAGCGGTCACAGGGCTGAAAAGTAAGAGGGAAAATTCTGTGTTTTAGCATAATTGTTGTTTTATGAAATTTATAGAAGAAAAAGGTAAGTAGTTTTGAATTATATTAATGTATGCATCTAACAGTTTGCTACTAACACATTTGTAGAACTATAGATAATTTCCAAGAGCAGTACTCCAGAAAGAACAGTGTGGTGAAGCAAGAGGTGGTTTAGTCATGAGAACCCATGATGGGTATGATGCTCAGGATTATTACGAGCGAGCAGAAGATGCCATGGGAGAAAATGTTCATAATGGAAATGAGGACATAGAGTCTAATGGAAGGAGATTCCAGGGGACACCGTCCGAGGTTGCAGCCACCATGAGAAGCTTGGTTAAATCCCAGGAAGAGCAGCATCAGTTGAATGCTTCCAGATTGCAGATTTTGACAGATTTATAGAAAAAGATAGATTCTGGACGAGGTACATCAAGACCAGAAGGAAGTAAGAGCAACACTAGGAGAAGAAGAAGGAATTCTAGTGGATCATCTGACTCTGAGGAATCTAGTGGAGATACAAGTTCATATTCTCATAAAAGGAAAAGAAGAAGGCACCATAGGGATCGTTCTCGAGATGAATTTAGGAAAGTTAAACCTCCTACATTTGATGGTGAGATAAAGACGGGACAAGAAGCTGAAGCTTGGATTCTTGGGATCAAGAAGTACTTTCAGGTGCAGGATTATTCAGGAAACATGAAGGCATGAGTTGCCATATTCAATTTGAATGGAAGGGCATCCATTTGGTGGGAACACTTCAAGAAGGTAAAGAAAATCAATGAAAGGAAACTGAAATGGAAATAGTTCAAGAAGTATTTCAGGCAGAAATACCTTTCTGACAGGTATTATTATGACAAGATCAAGGAGTTCAATGAGCTAAGATTGGGACAACAGACCATGGATGAATATGCAAATAAATTCTTGGAATTGTTGAGGTATGTCTGGTACATCAGAGATGAAAAAGTGAAGATCCAGTGGTTTCTAAGTGGATTTCCTCAATCCTACAAAGATAGAATTGAGTTCTATGAAACAAGAAATCTTAAAAAAGAAATAAGAAAGGGTAAATATTGCATTGAGTAGAGCAAAGGTAAACCTGATTACCATAAGGCATGGAAGGAAAATAAGAATGAAAAGTTTGACCAAATAAAGAAAGATTTCAAACCTTCTAGATTCAGGAATAAGTAGAAGTATACATCCCAAGTTGCGAATAATCCCGTTGGAGTGACAGGTGGAAAGCCTAAAGAGCCACAATAGAATAAAGGTCCACTCAAATGTTGGAAATGTGAAGGACCTCACTTGCGCAGATATTGTCCAATTGAGAATGAAAGTGCAAGACCATTTTATAACATTTAGGGAGCAAAAACAGTGGGTCAGGTAGCCAGAGTAGTCCCTAGAATTTATGCAGCACTGGAGGACCTCCAGGCAGATCATCAGTCAACTGTGGTTGAAGTTGCGAGTAAGATTATTGAACAATTTGTTTCTATTTTGATTTACCCTGGTTCTACTCACAGTTATATCACTCCTAGGGTAGTGGAGAGTTGTGCTTTTAAGAAGGTAAATCATAGAAAATCTTGGTTAGTTCAGCTAGCCACTGGGACTAAGAGAAAATTCAGTGACATGGTAGAGAAATGTCCATTGGTCATGAATGGATTGAAAACTTGTCTAGATCTGAATGTTCTAATGCTTGGTTCCTATTATGTTCTCATTGGAATGGATTGGTTAGAAGCCCATTGAGTGAAGCTTGACTATTATAACAAGACTTTTGAGTGCAGGGATGAAGAAGGAAACCCAGTATTTGTGAAAGGTATTCCGAAAGTAATTTCAGTAAGGCAGGTTTTAGCAATGCAGTTGAAGAAGTTCTGTAGGAAATGATGCCAGTTGTATGTAGCTCATATTCTGGAACCAACAGGAGAAGAAATTCCTAGGTTGGAGGACTATCAGGTGTTACAGGAATTCAAGGATGTTTTTCCCGATGAGATCCTAGGGCTTCTTCCAAAGAGGGACATTGATTTCACAATTGAACTTGTGCCAGGAGTAGCACCAGTGTCATGGACACCCTACAAAATGAGTACACCGGAGATGCTAGAATTGAAGATGCAACTGCAAGATTTGTTGGAAAAGAAGTATATCTGACCGAGTGTGTCTCCTTGGGGAGCACCGGTTCTGTTTGTAAAGAAGAAATATGGTACAATCAGGTTATGTATTGATTACATACAGATGAACAAGGTTATTGTGAAGAATAAATATCCTTTACCTAGGATTGATGACCTCTTTAATCAAATGAGAGGAGAAAAGGTATTTTCCAAGATTGACTTGAGGTCTGGTTACCATCAGGTGAGAATCAAGGATGAAGACATTTATTAGATAGCCTTCAGGAAAAGGTATGGACATTATGAGTTTGCAGCAGTACAGCTTGGTCTCACAAATGTGCTAGCTACATTTATGTGCCTTATGAATAGTGTCTTCAGTAAGTATTTGGACAAGTTTATTCTTGTTTTCCTTGATGACATTCTTGTTTACTTTACAAATGAGGAAGAGCATGAGGATCATTTGAGATTGACATTGCAAGTGCTCAGGGAACATCAGCTGTATACAAATCTAAGCAAGTGTGACTTCTACAGGTGTTTTACTTATAATGTAACAACAACACCCCTAACTCACTGGCCCTTTCGGCAACAGACAACAGAACAGCCTGAAGTCTCACCCGAAGTGATCTTAGATGGGTTGGATAAAGACTCAAGTGTCCTTAACCAGGTTCTGTAGCATCCTGGTGTCTCGCGGCTCTTCTTAACCAGCGAGATCTTCCTGCGAGTCACAGTTCTCCCCTCCTCGCATACTCTGACAGGGGGAGGACTCCTATCGCATCGCAGCGACTAGGACGATGCACAAACTCTCCTTTCTGCGGTTCTCACTATCTACGATCTCTCGCACCGCAACTCCTCTGTCAGTACGATATCTCCTATAGTACGGCCCAAAGCGACTCTCAAGGTCCAAAGGGTTTTTCACTGGGAGGAATAACTCGGCTAACCTCCAACAGGGTGTTAAACAACCTTACACGAACTTCACGGTTCAACAAACTCACATCGCTATACTTAACTTATTGAATAAGTATACTGGAAGCACTTAACAGAGTGACTATTACTGTGTGAAACAAGCACTGATGGACTCGTAGGCAGACACTTGTTACATTTAAACTCGCCTTTAAATTTCTATAATGCTGTAACTGAATGAGAACATATAGAAATTTACTAACTGATATACGACATTCATGTAACAGATAACAAATAACAACTAAGTAAAGCACAATCACATGAAATAATCATATAACACACTGATTTTACGTGGTTCACTTCTAGGGTAGAAGCGACGTCCAAGGGAACTGGTTTATATATTATAACTTGGGAGAGTAAACACAGTTCCGCTGCAACCTCATATGTAGCTGAGATCTTCTAGGTAACTCTACGCACACCGCCAGGAGCCCTTCTCTCTTAAATCTCTTCTCTTCTTATATTGCTTCTCTTAAAATATACTCTTCCTCCCTCTCTCTCTCAATCCCTGTGGATTTTTACATACATACTCTACGAGTCAGCTACTGGTTACAGTAAGATACTACATACTGAATAACAGAACCAGAGCTCGGATCTTCTATAATACAAATATCTATAAGCTAACAGATCATCGACTATCTGAATAGCTAATGAGCTAACTGACTAACTAGCTAACCTTTTACAATACAAAATACATCCCTTTATAGGCAGCCTGAAGGTCTCCTCCATTACAACACTGTGGGCCTCTCCCAATAGTAACCCAAAAAACCCTAACTGTGACAGTCGGTCTATTTGTACTCGAACTGCCGCTTTTCGTCACACCACAGCTTCCTGCAGTCTTCCACGCTTCCCAGCGTTGACCGTGGGTACTGGCGCCGCTTCCTTTTCTGTCCTTTGTCTTCAATACCTCAGCCTCATTGCTCCTTTTCCTTTATGAGGGTAGCTAAGCCCTCCTGTCTTCGTCGCTGCCTTAAGTGCAGTGGTTGAGCTTTCTCCTCTCGGCCGCTCAGGTACTATTACCTTTTACTTACTCGTTCCAAAACAGCAGATTTTCCTGTAGCTGTAGGACCCTACTCCAACAGTCCCCTAACACTTACTTGTGGCTCACCCCTGAGCCACTAACAGCTGGTTTCTCTTGCTGTAGCTTCTCCTTGGCTTCCTGTGAAGTCCTTGTAAATCTCTGTCGAAGTCCTGCGACTTCTTTCTCCATAGCTTCGACACACTCTTGTGCCGTTTCAAGCATAGCTTAACTGATGCTTGAGTCTTCTGTAACTCTAGTTCGTAGGTCTCTCTTATCTTTCCTTCCCTCATTTTCATGCTCTCGCTCTCGTCGCTTGCGAGACCTGATATACTCCAAAGTTTCCTATAGGTTTTCTTTTTCTTGGGTCAGCAACTCTTGGAAGGATCTTAAGCTTTTGAGAAGCCTTCCACAGATATCCTTTCCTCTCTATCTGGGTTAGAAATTTTATCACAAAGGAAATAGAAATCTGTATCTTCCAGCCTTCTCAACAGTTCATTCAGTATGGATCCTTCCGTACAAAACTATATAGGCCATGAATTCCATTCCGAGAACAAGCCTTTGTCTGTGTGCTGAATTTCTGCTTCGTTCCTTTCCCAGTTCCTTTTGTTTTTCTGGGTCTCGGATTCCTGTTTCTTGGTCCTTTTTTCTTTCTGTGAGATCTTCTGGGAAACTCCACGCGCACAGCTATTCAAGTTTTCCTTCTCTTTTTGTTTCTCACTTTTACTTTCCTCCTTTTCCTTTTTCTTTGTTCTAAGCTGGACTCCTCTACTATCTGAGCTTGACTCCTCATCCTTGGCATCTGTCTGACCTGTGATGTTCCTATTTTCACAACCTTGGGCAGTGTCGTCATAGCAGACATGAGGCCACCACTCTGGAGTCGTCTCACAATGTCTTCTAAAGGTTCCTCCTCGGACAGAACCCACTCGGTGCAATACTCTGGACGGGAAATGGCTGCGAAATTGGAGAAAACTAGCACTCTGTAACTGGGGTATCTCTGCACAAGGAAAAATCTGCAACTTGCTCTATAGCTCTCTGAAATTGCCAAAATAACCCTTCCACATGGATGATTTTTATATTTATAACAAAGGTGATACTTTGTGACTCAACTGTCCTGTAGACTAGACCCGTTGGAAGTATTAATTGCATGGACAAGACAACACCCGTCATTTCGATCCTCATTAATTGCTGAAATCTGATCAAATTTCCCTCGAAACGTGTGTGCAGGTGCCAGCCTCGTCGGATATTTTACCAAATCTGGAAAAATCATTCTACTGTTGCCAAATCTAGGGCAACGGATACCTGTCGTATCCGGATTAATTGCTTGTCAGAGGGCGAAGTGACTGGCCCTCTGTTCTTTTTCAACACTGGCTACATGGCACGGGGAAACATCACGTTGCTGCAATGCCTCACCGCATCACCTGCGCAAACAACTTACTCAATTTTTTTTTCCCGCAAGCATCCTATGACTTGCACAAAATGAACCGTCCTTATGTGATTCCTTGTACTTAGAATATCCGCCGGTGTAGACTAAGTCCCAGTACGATGCCTCCTTTCAACTACACTGGGCATCTACACTTTCATACACTGTCTGAGTTAGGCTTGAGAGGTAGGGTGGCTATCACTATAGAGCTTGAGCCTGCTACCATTAATCAACGTGGGAAGAAGCTCCCCATTCAGTTTGCTGAGCTGAACGGCACCTCCTTCTGTAACTTGCTGAATCTGATATGGCCCCAACCAATGCATCTTGAACTTTCCTGGAAACTTAATAAACTTACTGTCATAAAGGAGAACTAGGTCTCCTATCTGAAAAGTATTACTCTTAATGTGCCTGTCATGCCAAGATTTTTCTCGTGCCTTTTGCACTTTCTGATGGAACCCTGCGATGAATCTCTCTTCCCCTAAGGCAAGCAGTTGCGCTAGTCTTTCATTCATCGTGTCTGTAGCAGCCATCTCGGTGATTTGAGAAATTCTTAAAATGGGAATAATAAATTCCATAGGCATAACAACCTCTTGTCCATACACCAAGCTGAAACTTTGTGTGCCCTGTAAGTTTCTTGCATGTAGTCCTATAAGCCCATAATACAGCGTTAACCCTGAGGTCCCAATCATTTCTTTGGCTGTTACAAACCTTAGTAAGAGAATTTTCTAGAATCTTATTAAAGGCCTCCATCGTACCATTAGCTTGTGGGTGGTAGGGCATGCTCTTATGGTGTTGTATATGGAATTCCTCTGTCAAGGCTTCAATAGTGCGATTCAAAAAATGTGTGCCTTGATCGCTCATCAAAATTATTGGACATCCAAATCTACTGATGATGCTTTCAAAAATGAACTGTGCAGCTATAGTAACATCACAATTCCTTACTACTTTCACCTCTTCCCATCTGGTGAGGTATTATGTTCCTGCGATGATGTATCTCGCACCCGTTCGTTTTCCTAGTGGGTTGATAGGACCCACAAAATCTATAGCCCATTTGTCAAATGCGCATAGTGTGATCTATGGTCGCAGTGGCATTTCATCTCTTCGCGAAGGTTTTCCTACCCTCTGGAAGATATCGCAGCATCTGCAAAACTCCTTAGTATCTTTGTGTAAAGTAGGCCACCATAATCCTGCAGCTAAGATTTTCTGAGTAGTCGACTTTCCTGCGAAATGACCTCCTACGGCACCTGAGTGTGCTTCTCTGATAATGGCCTCTTTCTCATGCGGCATAACGCATCTGCACATGACTTCATCTGGACCTAACTTGTATAAGTGCCCTGCGATCAATGTGAAGTCTATTGTTTTAACAACTAGCTGTTTCTTTTGATGCTTAGTAAACTCAACAGGTGCCCATCCTGTGGTGAGAAAGTGAATGATATCAGCGTAGTACTCATCTGTGATCTGAATAGCAAACAATTGTGCATCTAGCAAATTGTCCTCTAGGTTACTTGGTTCTTCTCCTGAGTCTATCCGCGACAGATGATCAGGTCGAGCATTTAATCTTCCTGGTTTTACAATGATTTCAAAATCATACTCCTGAAATAGGAGTAACCATCTACATATTCTTCCCCCTAACACTGAATTATTGACCAAGTACTTTAAAGAGGAATGGTCAGTAAACATCTTGAATGAGGCACCCAACAGGTAGTGCCTAAACTTCTATAGAGCATACACCATAGCTAAACCTTCTCTCTCTGTAGTGGTGTAGTTCTTTTCTGTAGTGGATAGCTTTCTGCTTGAGTATGCGATAGGGTGATCGATACCCCCTTCTCCTGGATGGGTTAAGACGACCCCTAGTGCGATGCCAGATGCATCCACATGTACATGAAATGGCTTGGTCCAGTATGGAAATACTAAGATGGGTGCTGTAACCATCTTCTCTTTAAGAGTGTCTAGATTTTTCTGGCATTCCTCATTCCATAGGAATTTGGCGTCTTTCTTTAACAGCTTCTCCATCGGTGCTGTGATCTTTGCATAACCCTTGATGAACTTTCTATAGTACCCGGTATGACCAAGTACTATCCTTAATTGCTTGGCTGAGTTGGGTGCTGGAAGATTTACAATGATGGAAATCTTTGCAAGATCTACCATCAATCCTTGTCTGCAAACAATGTGACCCAACAAAATACCAAATGGTGCACAAAATATACATTTTTTCAAGTTTAGAGAAATCTGGTACTGCCTACATTTCTCTAACATCAGTCTTAAATCTCCTATGTGATTGTTGATTAATCCAAATACAGTCCAGTCATCAAAATAAACCTCTAGGAATTTATGGATGTATTCTTTAAATACAGCAACTACTACTCTTGAAAAGATAGTTGGTGCATTTTTAAGACCAAAGGGCATTATCGTATACTAGAATGAGCCCAATTCTGTCGCAAAAGTGGTCTTATATCGATCTTCTGGATGGATTCTGATCTGGTGATAGCCTGAAAAGCCATCAGTGAAGGAGTAGACCTCATGTTCTCCCACATTGTCTAACACTTCATCAGTAAATGGTGTCGGGAATGGGTCATGAAGTGATGCATCATTGAGTTTACGTAGATCGACAAAAATTCTGATTTCTCCTTTGGTTTTCTTTTCTTGCACGACCGTGGAACTAACCCATTCGCTTTGTTCTACGGGCTCAATGATGCCTACTGTTAGCATCTTATCGATCTCATCCTTAAATTTTTCTTTATACCGCGGATTTAATATGTATGGACGCTATTTGACTGGCCTAGCATCCTCTTTCAATGGTATCCTCATTACTCCCAGATCTCCTATTATTCCCTTCATTTCTATAAACTTAGTGGGGAATAAGTCCTGATAGTCATGTAACAGATCTGCAATGTGTGCTACCATTTCATCATCCCAATAGTCTCCAATAGAGGCAAGCTTTGGTTCTGTTTCTGTGCCAATATTGATCTTTTTAATATTGATGGGGTCTATGATAGCTGGAATCTGTAGCTTTGGTCCATCAACATCGTGAGTCCCTTCTGACTCCGGAATGTTGATGCTGCGAGGATCCTCATCCTCATCCTCTGGTTCTGCTATGAAGTTATAACACTCGAGTGCATCTTCTAACTGGATGTCCCACTCGGGTTGAGTATGTACTGATAGGGTACAATCCTCAAATATCTTAGTCTTTATGACGTCTAGAGCCTGATCGATACTTGGATACTCAGATTCAAAAGCGAAAGTGAGTTCAAAGTTGTTTATCATAAGTGGCCATGTAATGGTTCCTCTGCGCAACTCGGTCTCAGTGTACCCGTTCTTTGGAATTTGGTATAAAGTATGAATGAATAGGTGAACCCATTCATCCTCCGAAATGTCCGACCAATTCTGTTCACACATTTCAATATGTGACCTGGGGTCACTTTCTCCTGTGTACCTCTGCTGTAGATACTCCTCGTTATTAGAAAACCTGATTGTCATCAATCTCTTGAAGTCATCCCATGAGGCGATATGTTCTCTATGTGCCCGCCACCATCTTGTAGGTGTGGCTCTTACTGCAAGGTCAATGACTGACATCCTTTGATCCTGAGGGATTTCTCGTTCAAACTGCATTAAAAAATCGTTTATATCTGCTAAGCCATCAAACGATGGAGTATCCTTAATCTCTGCGCCAATCCATCGCAGTGAATTAGTCATAAACACACATTTGCGAGCTGAGACTTTGTAAAGTCTGTTCTGCCAGTTCTCTAGGCCAACATCCGAGTCTGATGCGCATGAGCTTTCGCATCACCAACTAATGTTCGCTTTTGCGGTTGGATTCATGTAGTCGCTTTGATTGGCCGTCATCTGATAGAGGCTTTCCATATTACATGCCTCATCCTCTGCTTGGATAGGTTCAATATATCTGGGACCCTAAAAAGGATCCAATGGTGTGATGACACGAATTTGATTGTCCTGGAAGGTCATCTGTCTCTTCTTTAAATTGATAACAACCATGTTGCCAATTGCCCAATCAATACCTATTAGCGCTAGGTACGGTCTACTATCGCCAATGATTTCTATAACTTCAAAGTCCTCAAAGCTGCGAACTCCGTCAATGTCAACTGGCACCGACGGTAATCAACCCAGTGATAATACCCACTGCTGATTGGCTAGTCTCAGATGGATAGGTGATCTGGCTAACTTAAGGCTACCCATCTGTTCCCATGTCCGCTTAGTCAAAACATTTACCTCTGATCCTAAATCTAGGATTACCTCATCCATTTCAAATTCTCCAACTTGTGCTGTGAGTCGCATCTCTCTTCCTGTTCTTGTATATCCCATAATATTATGAACAGCATGCTATGCACTGCTCATAGAAGAAGATGGCTGACATTGATCTATGATGCGTTGAAGCTCTCCGATAGCTTTCTCATTTCTCACGAGTTTTAAGCAACTCCGCAGGAAGGATTGTACACTTCCTATCGACTCATCCTCGTTGCACCTTCCCGATGTGGTAGCCTGTGATATCTGAACAGGGCTAACGCCACATGGTGTTTGCTACGGTATGCCCCTAGATGGCTATACCCGCGATCCTGATTGCGTAGGGTCATTAAAGAAATTTTTATCTTCCTGAAATGTCTCTTTATTCTTCTGCAGGTCGAGTGGTGTTAATTTAGTAGTGGCTTTGCGTACCCACTATGGACCTGTGTTCTTTTCAGTATCCGGCGATGTCCCACTGGTGGAAGCACAGCCGCGAGTCACAATGTTGACTCTTAGTTCTGGTTCCTTCTGCTCAGCAGCAATAAGCTGAATGTTCTGTTGTGCTGTTGGCTTAGGTTCCCTGATCTTGGCTATCAAGGTAGGACATTATTCTATAGCGTGATCGTAATATTTGTAATAGTTACATGTGGTATTAGGGCTCTGGAAATCCCTAGCATAATGTCCTATAACTCCACAGTTGTAGCAAGTGATCAGTCCATGACCATGGCCAAAGCCTTCACCATGGCCAAAGCCTCCTCCACGGCCTCGTCCTCTGAATCCTTCGCCTTGGTCAACATGAGCCAGTTCCTGCTGCTGGACCTAGTGTCTCTGATTGGACTCTGTATAAGTCATGTTTTCTCTCGACCATGAGATCATAAGCTCTACAATTATGTTCATAATGTCCTACGGACTTATAGAAGTTACAGTATAAGTTCTTAGGTGTCTGTACATACTTCTGAAGTAAAGGGAATTGCTGAGGTGGGTGTCCTCTTGTTCTGCATAGTTCACACCACGACCATTGCATCTGTGCTAAGGGGTTAGGAGCCCTGCTTGCTAGATATTCAACAAATACTGGACATTTATCTTTAGTATGGCCTTGTGATTTACACTTTATACACCATATTTCTTGTGTAATCTCTTTTCCTTTCTTAATCTCATGCATCTGGAAGGTGAGATTAGCTAACTGGTTCTGCAGTTTTGTCATACCTGTACTGGTCTCAGCTAGAGGTGATGCCTCTAGTTTCATTGCCATCTCCAACACGTCATCCTGCATCTAGAGTTTCTACTGCATCAGTGGCAGTCTGATGTGGGGGAGCAGTGCTGCAATAAACCATTCTTTTGCTGCTCCAGCGCAAACTCAAAGCTAACTTGGTCTATAAGGGCTTTGAATTTCTGATCAAATTCCCATATTGACTCTGTAGGTGACTGTTTAATGTCTTTGAGCTCTGTAATGCACTGTGACTTAGACTTAGGTTTCTTAAATTCTTTGATCATGGCGGTCCTGACCTGTATGAGCGTTCTAGGTACCGCTGAGGTATAATTCATATACCATGTTAAGGCTCGTTCCCTAAGTGTGGTGACCAACTATACAATTTTAATATTATCGTCTTGGAGCCCTTTAATGGTCCACATGGATTCACATAGAAACCAATGTTGCTCTAGTTCTTCTGCCCCTGTACGCTTAAAGGTAGGTAGCTTCATATCATCCCCCATTCTATTTCTACATGGTGGATACTGATTTGCTGTGTTACTACCACTCGGTGGTGTAGATATAGGTGATGTAGTGGTAGTATGTACTGTATGTGAGCTACTATATGGAGTTCCTACGGGATTATTCTGAGTCCCGATTGATTTCTGTGGGGTGTAAGGATGGTAAGGGATACGCCCTGCTGTTCTTTCTGTATTACTGTGACTTTGTTCTCTAGTATTGTCTTAACTGTTTTCAAAGAGAGAAGATCTGAAATCTACTTTATATTTCTTTCCACTACGTGTACGCCCAAGTTCATCAAAGTCACTCTCAAACTCTTGTGACATTACACTTACTGAACTTATACATCTAAATATATATCTAGTACTCCTTTTTCATGTAATAGCATCTTAACGGACAACTTTAAATAGTTCAGGTACTTACCACAATATCCTTTGAAGAAGTACCGCTCGGCTTCGCTGAAGATTTTTCTCTGTTCGACTGCAAACTCTATGATGAAGCCTTCTAGCACACTCTCAAGCCAGAAGTCCACTGCTCGTGAAATGGGATTATCAATGCTCCCGACAGTCTGAATCAGCTCCGGTGTCCAGACAATGTTCCTTTTCTTCTTGAATATATGCTGATCAGTCAACTTTGATAACCAGTCGTACAACTCATTTTCATAGGTCGCAAAAAATATCGTATGTATATCAGTGAAGATATGTTTTTGTAACCAGTCCTCTGTACTCAACGTAGGACTCTTGTTTTCTGTCACAACAAATTCTCTTTCTGTAGACTCAACCCACTGGTTGAGTTATTCTTTAGTAGGATGCCAACATAACATTAGCTCTTAGTTTGTTCAAAACCGGCAATGGAACCATTTGTTGGTTACTATGGGCAGACCCGGGTTTACTTATAATGTACCAACAACACCCCTAACTCATTGGCCCTTTCGGCAATAGACCGCAGAATGGCCTGAAGTCTCACCCGAAGTGATATTAGATGGGTTGGCTAAAGACTCAAGTGTCCTTAACCAGGTTTTGTAGCATCCTGGTATCTCAAGGCTCTTCTTAACCAGTGAGATCTTCCTGCGAGTCACAGTTCTCCCCTCCTCGCGGACTTTGACAGGGGGAGGACTCCTATCACATCTCAATGACTAGGACGATGCACAAACTCTCCCTTCCGCGGTTCTCACTATCTGCAATCTCTCGCACCGCAGCTCCTCTGTCGATGCGATATCTCCTATAGTACGGCCCAAAGCGACTCTCAAGGTCCAAAGGGTTTCTCACTGGGAGGAATAACTCGACTAACCTCCAATAGGGTGTTAAACAACCTTACATGAACTTCATGGTTCAACACACTCACATCGCTATACTTAACTTACTGAATAAGTATACTGGAAGCACTTAATAGAGTGACTATTATTGTGTGAAACAAGCACTGATGGACTCATAGGTAGACACTTGTTACATTTAAACTCGCCTTTAACTTTCTATAATGCTGTAACTGAATGAGAACATACAAACATTTACTAACTGATATATAACATTCATGTAATAGATAACAGATAACAACTAAGTAAAGTACAAGCACATGAAATAATCATATAACACACTGATTTTACGTGGTTCACTTCCAGGGTAGAAGCTACGTCCATGGGAATTAGTTTATATATTATAACTTGGGAAAGTAAACACAGTTCCGCTGCAACCTCATATGCAGCTGAGATCTTCTGGGTAAATCCGCGCACACCACCAGGATCCCTTCTCTCTTATATCTCTTCTCTTCTTATATTGCTTCTCTTACAATAAACTCTTCCTCTCTCTCTCTCTCAATCCCTGTGGATTGTTACATACATACTCTAGGAGTCAACTACTGGTTACAGTAAGATACTACAGACTAAATAACAGAACCAGAGCTCGGCTCTTCTATAAGACAAAGATCTATAAGCTAACAGATCATCGACTATCTGAATAGCTAATGAGCTAACTGACTAACTAGCTAACCTTTTACAATACAAAATACATCCCTTTATAGGCGGCCCGAAGGTCTCTCCATTACAACATTGTGGGCCTCTCCCAACAGTAACCCAAAAAACCCTAACTATGACAGTCGGTCTATCTGTACTCGAACTGCCGCTTTTCGTCACACCACAGCTTCCTGCAGTCTTCCATGCTTCCCAGCGCTGACCGTGGGTACTGGCGTCACTTCATTTTCTGTCCTTTGTCTTCAATACCTCGGCCTTGTTGCTCCTTTTCCTTTATGAGGGTAGCTGAGCCCTCCTGTATTTGCCACTGCCTTAAGTGCAGTGGTTGAGCTTTCTCCTCTTGGCCGCTCAGGTACTATTACCTTTGACTTAATCATTCCAAAACAACAACTTTTCCTGTAGCTGCGGGACCCTACTCCAACAACATGGATAGAATTCAGTATTTGGGTCACATTATCTTAGAATAGGGTATATCAGTAGACCCTGAGAAGATTGAAGCCATTATGAATTGGCCTACTACAAGAAATGTGATGGATGTAAGATCTTTTATGGGACTTGCAGGATACTACAGGAGATTCATTGAAGGATTTTCCAAGGTGGCACATGCCATCACTTCTTTGCAAAAGAAGGGGATGAATTTCGAATGGACTTTGAAGTGTGAAGAAAGCTTCTAGCAGTTGAAGAACCTTCTCACCAGTGCAGAAAAATATTTTGTGGTATGCACCGATGCATGTGGACAAGGGATTGGAGGAGTCCTTATGCAGGACAACCACGTGATATGTTATGAGTCGAGAAAGCTGAAGGAGCATGAGAAGAAATATTCCACTCATGATCTAGAGCTTGCAGCCATAGTACATTCTCTCAAGATGTGGAGACATTACTTGATGGGTAGAAGATTTGAGCTCAGAACATATCACTGTGGACTGAAGTATTTATTTGATCAGCCTACTCTGAATGCTAGGCAAGCGAGATGGCTATAATTGTTATGTGAGTTTGATTTCCAAATCAAGCACATAAATGGAAAACAAAACAAGGTAGCTGATGCACTCAGCCGAAAGGTACAGGAAATGCATGTGGGATCTCTGAGTATTTGCCAATCAGGTTTGAGGCAACAGATTGCAAATCATGTTGCCAGAGATGAATTGTATGAGTAGGTAAAAGACAAATTGCAGCAGAAAAGTCTTGAGAAGAGGTATGAGGGATATAAATTGGAAGAAGATGGACTTCTCACTTTTAAAGGAAGAATTTATATTCCAAAATTAATAGATTTGAGGATAATTGTTATGGATGAAATCCATCAAGAACTGTATTCTGGTCACCCAGGATATCAGAAGATAATTTCTACAGCTAGAAGGCAGTACTTTTGGCCAGGTATGAAAAAGGACATGGCTGAATACATTTCAAGGTGCATGAAATGTCAACAAGTAAAGGTTGAGCATCAACATCCAGCCGGTTTGTTGCAGCCTTTGCCAGTTTCAGAATGGAAATGGGAAGTTATTTCCATGGATTTTATTACATGATTGTTGATGACTTGGAGACAACATGATTACATCATGGTTGTAGTAGAAAAGTTGACAAAGGTAGCACATTTTATACCAGTGAAGTCTACACATAAGACTGATGACATTGCAAAGATTTTCACGAGGGAGATTTTCAAATTGCATGGATTGCCAAAGGCAATAGTTTCTGACAGAGATGTCAAGTTCACTTCCAATTTTTGGAAGGGGTTGTTTGTAGATTTGGGTACAAAGTTAAACTTCAGCACTGCATACCATCCTCAGACAGATGGGCAGATAGAAAGAGTTAATCAGGTGCTTGAAGATATGCTTCACATGTATGTGATGGAGAAACCAACCAAGTGGGAAGATTACTTACACTTGGTAGAGTTTGCTTACAACAATGGACAGCAGTCATCCTTGGGGATGAGTCTGTATGAATATTTGTATGGTAGAAGGTGCAGGACACCAGTGACTTGGGACAACCCAGTGAATAGAGGGGTGCTTGGACCAGAATTGCTCAAGTAAATGGAGCAAGAGGTTGTAAAGATTAGATAGAATCTGAAAGTAGCACAGGACAGACAAAAAATCTATGCAGATAAGCATAGGGTGAACAAAGATTTCAATGTTGGGGATCATGTTTATCTCAGAGTGAAAGAAAAGAAAAGTTCCTTGAATCTTGGAAGTTGTGCCAAGCTGTCACCTAGATATTGTGGGTTGTTTGAAGTGCTTGAAAGAATAGGGCTTGGTGCATATAGACTTGCATTGCCTGCTAGTACTAGAGTTCATAATGTTTTTCATGTTTCTTTGCTTAAGAAATATGTACATGATCCTAACCATGTGATAAATTAGGATGTGATTCAAGTGGAACCGAGCGAGAGTTCCAAATCGAGCCAATGCGCATCCTCGACAGGAAGGTCAAAATGCTCCGGAACCGAGCCATAGGGCAGGTAAAGATGCAATGGGAGAACTATGGACCTCAAGAGGCTACGTGGGAGTTGGAGGATGCCATGCAATTGGCACATCCATTTTTGTTCAATCCTGTGGAACACTGAGGCGGTCCCAGTGTAGCATTTTGTTCAAATTTTGTAAAGCACTGAGGACAGTGCTATTGAAGGGGGACGGGAATGTAATACCCCGGTTTTAACCCCGCTTGCATATATTATAAATAATCTTGGTGCGGAGCTAAAGGCCAAGGCCCTACCATGGATTTGGTTATGTTGTGTTTCTATTTTGGGAATGGTCACCGATGGTATATCGAGATGTATGGCATATAGTTAATTGTGGCATCATGTAAACACACATTTTAATTAAATAACCCAACCAGCTATGTTCACGGCAACTAAATTGAGAAGGGGCATGATTCCAAAGGATAAGGAAGGGGGGAATGTTGAGCTTTGAGTCATGGGGAAGAGCCACGTGTCACCTCTCTCTTTTACTCCCACCACCTTGGTTTTCTGTTGGTTAGTTGGGATAGTGAATTGGTTGGCAAAAAGACCACACCCACGACTGCTTACTCTCTCTCCATGATGCGTCTGTTGGCCTGTCCACTACCCCGATCATGAGCCTGTTCAGTTCCTTCACGCGAGGGAGTTAAAGGAATCCACATTCCATTGTTGGGGGTTCACCTTCTCTCTCAGGATTGCTAGTCGATGGGTTTTCTTCCCTGTTCACATAGAAGATAGTTCTCCTTTGCCTCACGAATTCAAGGGCTGGTGGATTGTTTCTCTCCTATGATCATGCAGAGAGTGTGTCTTTTTCCACCATTGGCATATTTCTTAATGTTATGTTCTTCCCATTGTTGAAATTGTGTTTGTAATCGTATCCATAGTTCTGTGGGTTGCGTTTTGTCTCTCACACAGAGTTGGAAGTCGAAACCTGTTCCATTCTCAGTCTGTATAAGTTTTCCCAGCGACTGCAGTGAGATTTGTGTGCTGTGGGCTCAGAGTTGATCATGGGCTATCATTGCCATGATTTTTTTGGCTATGTATTTCCTTTTTATGGTGGTATCGGTTGAAGATTGCTGTGAGTACCTGCGTTCTGGTCAACTGTATTCCCCCCCCTGTAAAATCTTGAACAACTACTTGGCTACTTACATGTAGTGGTTTTGTCCTAGGACTGCATTGGAGTGGTGAATGAGGGCCTGAGATGCTTGAGAAACATTGTGGACTAAGAACCACATAGATAGAGCCACTGAGCTGGCTTCCTTCTCCATAACCCCTGAATGGCATTGGAAGGGAGATCAGGGTCTGAGGGACTGCGTTGCAGAGAAATGGATGATTTCCTTGTGTTGGGTGTGTGTAGGTGTTCTAGAAGCCAAACTGGTTCTGGTGTTGGTGTCTGTATCTCTTCAATGAGCTCACCAACTTAGCATTATCCTTTCCCAGCTCCTGGATGGCCTAATAAACCCAACTTTGTTGGCTTGGCTGATCCGTTGTTTGCTTGATAAACCCAACTGTGTTGGCTTGGCTGAACTATGAACCCTTGTGGTGTTGTTATCCATGGATATGTGTAAGTCTGTTTAGTTCCTTATTCCTTGGGGAATCATGCCCGGCTGGGGGGTGACAATGTTGTTGAGAGATTAAAGAGCACGCAAGCCTACGGTTGGGTAGAACGTTGCAGTGACATAGATGGTTGCAGAACAAGCTCTTTATAAGATAAGTATCCTTAGCTAAGTTTTGTTTGCAATCATATTTAATGTTAATGAATGCTGATATACATGTTAAATGCTGATTGGTATATGCATGAAGTGTTGATTGATATTTTTTGCTTCCGTTGTGTATAATGAATGGTTATGATTCGTGATATGTTTTATGATTTAAAGTATCATGCTTCAGAATTATATTTATATGTATGTTCATGTTCATGGGGCTAGATCCCCAGATGATTTGATGTATAGTAGCGTCCTCTTTTTTGGTCGAAGGGTCAGGGACGTTACAATAATGACCTTAGTGATCGCAATACCCATCTCCCTCCGATCAAGCACCATAAAACAACAAACATAAGATGGGGGAACAATACAACGTGATCTAATGGGAGGGTTTGGATCAAAGACTAATAGTAGGGGAAGTGCACAATAGGAATAGTACACAACTTCAAACCCCTCGCCTACAACACAAATTCTATGATATTATACCAGGAACTTGACCTACTGAGGAAAAATATTCAACAACAAAATTGTGCTTCAATGGATCGCTCTCTTAATGTAACAGGATTGAGGACATCTACCATCACATAGATCCTTACATAATCATATCTAGTACAGACACAACTCGAATCCATAGATTGTTCTAGGATTCTCCGAGCCAGCATTAATAATAGAACATATTCATCCTGAGGATTCTTCACCGTTTAATCCTAGCTGCAAATTGCTCAGTAAAAATTCTAGAAGGATACAACAATAGAAAATAGGGGCCAGAAGATTCACATATTCTCCTCTGCAGAAACCCTCTATAACACCAACTGAAACCACAAGAAAATGGGCTACTTTTTGTATCACAAGATCTGCTCAAAGAAAATGAAAATCACCAATGGAAACCATGAATTATCCATCACTCTTAAGTTTGTTTATGTTTGTTTTGTAAGTTTTATTTTTTCATTTATTAACATTGCATATATATGTATATACATGTACATGTATATACATGTACATGTATATACATGTACATGTATATACATGTACATGTATATACATGTACATGTACATGTATCTACATGTAGATACATGTACATGTACATGTATCTACATGTACGTATACATACATATATACATACATATATATATACATACATAT
>LPNX011218594.1:1308401-1372953 GCA_001517045.1 Pseudotsuga menziesii
ATAAAAGTGAAAGTTAAAATTTATTTTAAAGTTTGAAATTGAAAAATTAGAAGTTTAAAACATTGAAGTACTATTAAAAAGTGTCCATTGGATGTAGCTTGTGTGATTGAGAGGAATGATTGTTACCCTTCCCATGTTAGTTTTTCATCATATAAGCTAGCATTATGATCTTAGGATCTTTTCACTGAGAGAATAACAAGCACAACAATAAAACATAAGCACATCACAAGAGACAAGAGACACAAAGAGTTTTTCTCGGGGAAACCATAAAGGAGAAAACCCCGCAACTTCCTCAGAGATAGAATCAGCACCAAAACAGTAAAATCCCCAAAACAGTAAGTGATCTCCCAACAACAGTAGTCTTCTTCTTGTCTAGTCCCAGTGTATTTCCTTCCTCACTAATGCACCACACTTGAGTGAGTGAGTGATGTGTTGCAAGTGATAAATAGAGAGGCTCTCACTCTCTATTTATATTCTTCCGTTCACTTGAAGTGCACTCCAACATGTCGGCCTCACTTAGCAATTACTTACTAGAGCTGACATCTCTAGGAGTGTCTAATAACCCTAATGCCCCAGAACTGTGGGGACTTTAACTCTTACACAATCGGAGAGTTACCCACTATGACTTGACATGACTTGTTTACATTATGAACCTCCCGATCGGAACATCGAGGCAAGACAACATTACTCAAATACATAATAGATACATCCCGGAATAAACATCGGGTTACAATACATAAGATACATAGATGAATACATTCTGAAGTTACAAATACATCAACACTCCCTCTTAACTAGGAAGGTATTCTTTCGACACAATTTTCAGCACTGGTCTTCTCCTCTGTATCAACTGGATCATCTCGTCATCTGCATCTTAGGAATTCTGAGTCTTCAAGTCATCTTCATATTCAAGTCATCTTCACTAGATCTGGATCATCATGGAGCATCATCACTGGATCTGGATCATCACTCGATCTGGATCATCATGGAACATCATCAATGGATCTGGATCATCACTCGATCTAAATCATCATGGAACATCATCACTGGATCTGGATCATCTCTCGATATGGATCAACATCACTGGACTGGATCTGGATCATCACTCGATCTGGATCATCACTGCTGGATCATCATCACTGGATCTCGATCATCACTCGATCTAGATCATCGCTGGCTATCATCACTGGATCTCAATCATCACTGGATCTGGATCATCCTTGGTGCTATCTCATGATTCTTCTCGTCACAGGAAGTTCTACAGAGCCAGTCCTTTTTCATACTGAATGTATCATCTCAGAGCTGGTCCTTTTTCATACTAGATGAGGCAGCTACTCAGAGCTAGTCCTTTTTCATACTAGATGAGTCTTCCTAGAGCTAGTCCTTTTTCAAACTAGATGAGGCATCACAAAGCTGGTCCTTTTTCATACCAGATGTGGCATCTACTCAGAGCTAGTCCTTTTTCATACTAGATGAGTCTTCCCAGAGCTAGTCCTTTTTCAAACTAGATGTGGCATCTACTCAGAGCTAGTCCTTTTTTCATACTAGATGAGTCTTCCCAGACCTAGTCCTTTTTCAAACTAGATGAGGCATCACAGAGCTGGTCCTTTTTCATACCAGATGTGGCATCTACTCAGATCTAGTCCTTTTTCATACTAGATGAGTCTTCCCAGAGCTAGTCCTTTTTCAAACTAAATGAGGCATCATGACATTGGAAGGAACCAATCCTCTCACCATGTCACTGCTCTTACATCCAACCATGGAAGGAATCAATACTCTCACCATGTCAGAATGGCACAACACTTATATCTGACCTACTCATCAGAATGGCCAACACTCACATCTGACATGGAAGGAACTTAATCCTTTAGCCATGAAAGAATGGTTCAGCCCATACATCTGATCAAGTGGGAAAACATCCCTCTATCACATCAGAATGGCTACTCAGTTATACACTGAGTGATCCTGGTAACTAACCAGGTGCCTCCATTCCTAGAATGGCAATTTCCCTTACATCTTTCCTACTCAACAGAATGGATAGCACTCATATCTGTCATGGAAGGGAGCAACCCTATCACCATGACAGAATGGCTCAGCCCTTATATCCGACCTACTCATCAGAATGGCTATGGATCTCAGCACTCATATCTGACATGGAAGGAACCAATCCTCTCACCATGACAGAATAGCTCAGCCCTTACAACTGACCATGGAAGGAACCAATCCTATCACCATGTCAGAATGGCTATGGGTCTTATCACTTTCTCTTGGAGGGAACCTCGATCTGGAAAACAACAAGCTTCTCCATGAAATACTCGAACTTCACTCTGGCCATTTCTAGCATAGAATCACATCAGGGATGATTACATCCAAGGATAACCTGCGAGCTTTTCTGGGACCAATTACATCCAAGGACAACCTACAGGACCGTTTACGTCTGAGCAACCTATGAGCTTCGCCAAGATTTATGCTCGGACAACTTATCTCACCAGCTATGCTAGAACTCCCTCTTTCGAGAGATCTTGATCTGTATCACAAACTGGAGCTTCACTGCTCCTCTCTGCATCATACCAAAATTGCAAGTTAGATCAATCAAATCAAATAGTAGTTTTCAAAAGAAACATACTACCTCCCAAATCACAAGTGGCAACATATTTTTCCTCGGCTATACTCAGCGCCATGCAGGACTCCATCCTGTCAAACCAAGAGATCACACCTGATCTCATACTGAAGTAGCACATCGAAGTGATCTTCCTATCAATGGAACTTCCTTCCCAATACGAATCCACATAATCTTTTGATTCGCCTCATACTTGAGCCCTTAATCAACTGTACCCTTTAGGTACTACATGCTTAGCAACCATCAGGTGAACATGTCTCAATGTGTTCACAGCAAAGCCAATATCTGGTCTTGTATTCGTCAGGTACATCAAGGAACCAATCATCTGATGATACATCGTAGCATCAACCGTCTCTAATGAAGCATCACTCAATAGCTTCAGGTTCGATGCCATCGGTGTGGTCATAGACTTGCAGTCCATCATATCAAACCTCTTTAGGATCTCTACTACATACTTCCCTTATCCAAGGAAGATTCCATCTGTACTCTGCCACACCTCCATACCTAGAAAGTAATGCATCATCCCCAAGTCCTTCATTTCGAACTCAGCAGCAAGCTTTCTCTTTGTATCAGCAATCAACCCATCTGTACCTGTCACAAATAGATCATCTACATATAGTAGAAGCATCACTAGGTTGCCATCTTCAACCTTGTAGTAAAGGTTGGAATCTGCTTTACTCTTGGTAAAGCCCAGACTGGATAGAAAGTTGTCAATTCTGCCGTACCATGTCGAACCTCAGGATCTTCTGCAGTCACTCCCTCTAAAGCGGAGCATCATACTCCCTCTGTCTTCCATACTCTATGCACTGAAATATTCTGTACTGGAGTGACAAGTAGTGTCTATCTAGGATCATTGTATACCAATATCCTCTATTTGAACTTCTTCAAAAGTTCTTCTCACATCCATCTGTGAGCTTGTCATCCTTTATCAGCCTTGTAACAAAGGTTAATATATTCATCAAGCTCATCATGTATGTGTTATCCCATGGGTGTCTTCTGAACTCGTACAAGGCCTTCTTTCATTTGCACACATGATTATGCATGTCATGTGACTTCACTTCCAGTGGCTGCAAATATCTCTTCTTAGTTTGTGTCTTCTTTTCGTGAGAAGCCTCGTGCTACGAATCTTGCTTTGTATCCCATGATGTTTCCATCTACTGCATGATGGAACTACAAACTTCTCTTTAGGTCTCGATGCTGCATCCTAACATCATTATTCTTGAACTGGTCTTCCCTTTCTTCTTGGTGGCTGGAAGGTTCTGCATTAATGATGTCACTGCACTCGTCATATTATTCTGAAATGTCATCACTTTCTCTTTGGAACAAGTCTTCATTCTTCTTTGCTTGTAGGCGATTATGTATGCGGTCTTTCCTACACGTCAAATGCATTTGTATGGTTAGAAACATTTCATAAGGAATATTTATACTGGCAAGTTCTTATGCATAAATATATGATCATGCAACTATTTTAGCCAATACAACATTCATCCATATCTCATTGAAACTTTCTAGATGCCTTCCATCTCTACCAGGACAACATTGAGATTATGCACTAATCCAATATGTCAGCAAAGAGGTTTCATTCTAGATAAGTAGCAATGGAGAGTTGTATAGCACCATGACCTACTTACCCATCAAATACATATTAGCAGTATGCTATCATTAATGCAAACATTCTATTATGCATAATACATTAACTGAATATAAACAAATGCATAACAAAACAATATCATGAAATGACAATTGAATACTTATCTTTATTTGTTCGCGGGTGGACTCCTTGTTGAGTCTTCAAATTCATTGTCTTCTTCATTCATCATAGCATCATTTCTTATCCAAATTCTAGGATGGATAAGAGGTTCTTCAAGAGTTGAGTCCTTCATATTCCTCATCACTTGAGAGATCTTCTTTGGATGGTGAGAGCTTGATCTTCAATTGCTCCCACATTCTCTTCTTGAGCTTCTTCTTCTTGTGAGTTCTCTTCCCATAGTCGACTGAAATTAATCACTTTCTTCTGGCACACATTCCTTGAATGAATGAATCCTATGATCCTGGGAGGCCATTCAAGGTGGCCATCACCACTTTTGCATTCTTCACTTTTTTTTTTTTCAACCACTTCAAGTTTTTCTTTGATTTGAGAGACTCTTATGACTGCATGGTCTCTGCATTCTGGATCTTCACATTCTGATTTATGTTCTTCCCTTCAAATAGCTTGGTCAAGGAATCAAACATATTTGGTGTCTTTAGGGAAGACACTTGTAGTACAATTTGATTCATGACTGAATCAACAATGATCTTCTTGGCCTTGACCAAGTTCTTCTTGTGTAGGACTTCTAGCCTCATCTCCCTCCGAAACTGGAACGTCTATACTCATGTAGGTGTCCAATACATTTTCTTCAGAGAGATCATATACTTCTAGGATTGGAAGTTGTCAACTTCACCAAGCTTATCATCAAGCTAATGTGATAGATCACTTTGAAATGAGAACCTCAAATGAAAATAGCAAAGGATTAGATCTTACCAATTTGAGGTGTCCGTCTTGGTTCCGTAGTTGGCTGATCTAGGGTTTGTCACAAAAACACTAATTTTCAAAACTTAAAATATTCCATATCTGATTGGATAGGCATATAGATCTCTTCAAATGGAGTTGTCCAATGTACTCCTTTTCTGAAAACAGTGGAGGGAAGCTCCCGGAACAAGAAGCCCCTAATTTTCCAATTTCTTCTGCAGAAATTTTTGTTACTGTTTCTGTGATATCTCCTAAATTTCTACTCCTCTATGTATGAAATTTCTCACTGAGGTAACCTCACATGTCCCTGATCCAAAAACACAGGTTTCATTAGAATTTGTTTCACAATTTTGGATTTATGATCCTTTTCCCAAGGTGACCTGTTACAGGAATGTTCAGAATAGCGAAGTTGTACGGCATGCCATGTGTCACTGGTTCATCTTTTGAGTCTAAAATTCATACCACCGAAATTAAAGTATGTGCCCTTTCTGGAACATCTTTAGGAATTCCATTTGGACCTCTGTATCCCAAGATATTTCAATTCTCCCCAGGTGTCCTGTTTAGGGATGAATTCTGGAAGAGGCTGGAACCCTAACTTGGAGGGATCATATTTCCCAGACTGTAGCGAATATGAGGCTGAATTTTGGACACAGTGTTAATCATGATTTTATGTTAGGGACCTACAATTTTGTGCTTCTGAGACTTCGCAAACCTCAGAATATAGCAAATGTACCAAAACTTAGCTGTTTTAGTATTTAGGGTTTTTCCTAGCTTGGGGTCAAACTAGGGTTTGACTTTCCCGGAGTTTCACCCAACCAAATTTCTTGATCCAGGTCTCTAAAATTCGGTTTTTATGAGGAGAACAATCCTATGCTGGTATCACTCAAAAATTCCTCTTCTGTAGAAAGCCCTAATTTCCGCATCAAAAACTGAAAATGCTCGAAATCGAATTCCGCTTCGACAGAAAAATGCGCCCTCCAATGGAGAGTCATCCTAGCATACTTTTGCTGATGGATTGTGGAGAGAGACCCAAAAATTAAGAATCCCTAGCTTTTGCAGCTGTACAATGTCTTCTTCTTAGGTTAGCTCTGATACCATGTTAGTTTTTCATCATATAAGCTAGCATTATGATCTTAGGATCTTTTCACTGAGAGAATAACAAGAACATCAATAAAACATAAGCACATCACAAGAGACAAGAGACACAAAGAGTTTTTCTCAGGGAAACCATAAAAGAGAAAACCCCACAACTTCCTCAGAGATAGAATCAGCACCAAAACAGTAAAAGCCCCAAAACAGTAAGTGATCTCCCAACAGCAGTAGTCTTCTTCTTGTCTAGTCCCAGTGTATTTCCTTCCTCACTAATGTACCACACTTGAGTGAGTGAGTGATGTGTTGCAAGTGATAAATAGAGAGGATCTCACTCTCTATTTATATTCTTCCATTCACTTGAAGTGCACTCCAACATGTCGGCCTCACTTAACAATTACTTACTAGAGCCGACATATTTAGGAGTGTCTAATAACCCTAGTGCCCCAGAACTGTGGGGACTTTAACTCTTACACAATCGGAGAGTTACCCACTATGACTTGACATGACTTGTTTACATTATGAACCTCCCAATCGGAACATCGGGGCAAGACAACATGACTCAAATACATAATAGATACATCTCGGAATAAACATCGGGTTACAATACATAAGATACATAGATGAATACATTCTGAAGTTACAAATACATCAACACCCCACCCATGCTCAATTCTTATAAGTGACATGATGCTCTTGTTGAGCATAATTATGTATTATGTAATATGGCCATACCTTGATTGGAAGCCAACATTAATGTCATTAAACATAAATTAATAATGAAATCGTGTCACTTATCAAACTTGTGAGGGTATATTTTTAGTTCCTATTATTCATTCACCTTCCAAATTAGTTGGAAATGGTCAATTAGACTTATACTTCAAACATGCCCATTTTTGGTGAAAAAATATTATTAAAAATATTTGTAATTAAAACTTTAGAATATTGCAAGTTTTAAAATATTAAATAATCATATTAAAAAATAAAAAAGTTTAAATTGGTTAAAAAATTTAAAATTCAACTTTGGATGAGCAAACATGAAGCCAACATTAATATCATTAAACATAAATTAATAATGAAATCGTGTCACTTATCAAACTTGTGAGGAAAACATTAATATCATTAAACAAATATTAATAATGAAACCGTGTCACTTATTAAACTTGTGAGGGTATCTTTTTAGTGGCTATTATTCATTCACCTTCCTAATTAGTTGGCAATGGTCAAGTAGACTTATACTTCAAACATTCTCATGGGCTCTTAGGTTATATTAACTCTAGAGGACATATTAATATTTGGACTAATTCATATTAATTTAGGTTGTAGTTGTTATCTAGTCGTAATTTTTATCACTGGATTATTTAATTGGTCTTTTTTTAGTTGTGGCAATTATTATCTAGTAGTGGTATTTCTATCCCATAACTAAATTAGTCATTTAATTTAGTTTTTTTTTAGTTATTTGCTCAAATTTAGTAGATTTAGCTTAAAAATACTATAGTGGCTAACTTTTTTAGTCACATAGTCATTTATTTTCCCAAATTCCACTAGTGGTGGGATATAATTTTTGATAGGTTTGATTACCTGCAAAGTATTGGTGATTGCCTTTATCAAATTTTAATTTTAGATAAGAGGAGATGAGTAAAATTCACTTTAATTTGAGGATGTCTTTTGACTTAGTAAAAAAGTGAGATAACTTGGAACCCTAATATTAAGTACTTTCCACAATATTTCTTAATTTATAATTTTTTTAATACATTACTATATTGATATATGTTTTTTGTCCATATTTATATGGCAGAAATTTGTGGAACATGTTGAACCTTCTACTTAAAAGAAAAACAAAATGAGAAACATTCCAACATTATCAAAATAGAAGCCAAGTTTTCACTAACAATAAAACCTAGGAGATATGTTAATGTATTTGTAACTTCAGAATGTATTCTTCTGTATATCTTATGTATTGTACCCCAATGTTTATTTTGGGATGTGTCTGTAATGTATTTGAGTCATGTCATGCCCTGATGTTCCTATCAGGAGGTTCTATAATGTAAACAAGTCATGTCAAGCCATTTTGGGTAACCCTCCTACTGGTCAAGGGTTAAAGTCCCCGTAGTTGTGGGGCCCTAGGGTTATTAGACTATCCTAGAGAAGTTGACCCTAGGTGAGTCATTGCAAGTCGGAGCAATAGTCCCCACCTTTGTGTTAAGGATAAACCTTCTTCTTGGTCGGAGGAGGAAAAGTACCCACAAGTTGTGGGGCACTAGGGTTATTAGACACTCCTAGAGATGTCGACTCTAGTAAGTAATTGTTAAGTGAGGAAAACATGTTGGAGTGGGCTTCAAGTGAATGAAAGAATATAAATAGAGAGTGAGCCTCTTTATTTATAACACACACACACTCACTCATTGGGGCGCATGAGTGAGAGAGAAGTTGCTGGGACAAGAGAGAGACTACTGCTGTTGGGAGATCATCTTTATGTTTTCGAGTTTTACTTTTGGTGCTGATTCTATCTCTGAGGAAGTTGCAGGGTTTTATCCTTTATGGTTTCCTCGAGGAAAATATTTGTGTTCATTGTCTCTTGTGTTTTATTTCTATGCATGTTATTCTCTCAGATAAGATCCTAAGATCATAATGCTAGCTTGAATGATAAAAATCGGACATGGTATCAAAGCTAACCTGAGAAGAAGACATTGTGAAACTATAGAAGCTAGGGCTTCCTACTTTTTGGGTCTCTCTCCACAATCCATCAGTAAAATTATACTAGGCTGACTCTCCATTGAAGGGCGCATCTTTCTATCGAAGCAGAATTCGATTTCAAGCATTTTCAGTTTTTGGTGCGGGAAATTAGGGATTCTTACAAAAGAGGAATTTTTGAGTGAGCCTGGCATAGGATTTATCTCCTCATCAAAATTGAATTTTAGAGACCTAGGTCGAGATTTTTGGTTGGGTGAAACTCCGGGAAAGTCAAACCCTAGTTTGACCCCGAGCTGGAAAAACCCTAAATACTAAAGCTAATAAGTTTTGGTACATTCGCTATATATCGGGATTGGAGAAGGCTCAGGAGCTGAAAATTTCACAGGATGAATATAAATCCTGATTTACACTGTGTCCAAAATTCAGCCTCGGATTCACTATAGCCTAGGAGATATGATCCCTGCAAGTTAGGGTTTTAGCCTCTTCTAGGATTCGTCCATAAACAGGACACCTGGGGAGAATTGTTATATCTTGGGATGTAAAGGTCCAAATGAATTTCCTGAAGATGTTCCAGAAAGGGAACAAACTTTACTTTCTGTGGTCCTAGTTTCAGACCCAGAAAATGAAACAGTGACATGTGTCAGTCCGTACAACTTCGCTCTGCTGAACAGTCTTAAAACAGATCACCTTGTGAAAACGATCATAAGTCCCAATTGGTAAAACCAATTCTAACAAAACATATGGTGTTTTAATAAGGATAGGTGAGGATACCTAAGTGCAAAGTTTTAGACATATAGGAGTAGTAATTTCAGATATATCGTAGAAACAGTATCAGACATTTCTGCAGAAGAAATTGGAAAACTAGGCCCTTCCTATTCCGGGAGCTTCCCTCCACTGTTTTCAGAAAAGGAGTACATTGGAAAGATCACCTTGAATAGATATATATTTCTAGGCAATCAGATCTGAAAGATTCCAAGTTTTGATAATTAGGGTTTCTCTGACAAACCCTAGATCAGCCAGCTCCAGAACCAGGACGGACACCTCAAATCAGTAAGATCTAATCCTTTGCTATTTTCATTTGAGGTTCTCATTTCAAAGTGATCTATCACATCATATTGATGATAAGATTGGTGAAATTGAAAACTTCCAAGCATGGAAGTATATGATCCCTCTGAAGAAAATGAATTGGAGGTCTACATAAGTAGAGAGGTTCAAGTTCTAGAGGGAGATGAGGCTAAAAGCCTTACACCAGAAGAACTTGGTCAAGGCCAAGAAGATCATTGTTGATTCAATCACAGATCACCTTGTACCACAAGTTTCTTCCCTAAAGACACCAAATATGTTTGATTCCTTGACCAAGCTATTTGAAGGGAATAACATAAATCAGAATATGACCTTAAGAAACCAGTTGAAGAATGTGAAGATCCAGAATGTAGAGACCATACAGTCATACTTTACAAGGGTCTCTCAAATCAAAGAACAACTTGTAGTAGTAGAAGAATAAGTGGAGAATGTAGAAGTGGTGATAGCCACCTTGAATGGTCTCCCAAGATCATGGGATTCATTCATTCAAGGAATGTGTGCCAGAAGGAAGTGATTACTTTTAGCAGAATCTGGGAAGAAGAAGAAGCTCGACTCATAAGAAGAGAAGAGAAGATGGGGCAAGTGAAGATCAAGCTCTCACCATCCAAAGAAGATCCCTCAAGCGATGAGTAATATGAAGAACTCAACTATTGAAGAACCTCTTATCCACCTTAGCATTTGGATAAGAAACGATGCTATTATGAATGAAGAAGATGATAAAGCTGAAGGCTCAAGAAGGAGTCCACCCACGAAACAAATAAAGATAAGTATTCAATTGTCATTTCATGATATTGTTTTGTTATGCATTTGTTTATATTAAGTTGATGTATTATGCATGATAGAATGACAATATACTATGAATATGTGTGTAATGGGTAAGTAGCTCATGGTGCTATACAAGTCTCCATTTCTACTTATATAGAATGAAACCTCTTTGCTGACATATTGGATTAGTGCACAATCTCAGTGTTGTCCTAGTAGAGATGGAAGGCATCTAGAAAGTTTCCGTGAGATATGGATGAATGTTGTATTGGCTAAAATAGTTGCATAATCATATATCTTGATGCAAAATAATTTTTCATTATGAATATACCTTATGAAATGTTTCTAACCATATAACTAATGCGTTTGACTTGTAGGAAAGATCACGTAAAATCACCTACAAGCAAAGAAGGATGAGACTTGTTCCGAAGAACAAGTGACGATAGCTCGAGATGAAGAATAATATGACGAATGCAATGACATCATTGATGTTGAACCTTCCAGCTATGAAGAAGTAACCAATAAGAAAGGGAATACTAGTTCAAGAAGAATGATGTCTAGGATGCAGTATCAATACATGAAGGGAAGTTCGTAGTTCCATAATGCAGTAGATGGAAGCATTGTGGGGTACAAGGAAAGATTCGTAGCATGAGGCTTCTCATGAAAAGAAGGCATAAACTACAAAGAGACATTTGCAGCCACTGGAAGTGAAGTCACATGACAGGTAGAATCATGTGTGCAAATGAAAGAAGGCCTTGTATGAGCTCGGAAGACACCCATGGGATAACACATACATTAGGAGCTTGATAAAGATCTGAACCTTTGCTACAAGGTGGATAAAGGATGACAAGCTCACAGATGGGTGCGAGAAGAATGCTTTCAAAGATAGAGGATATTGGTATCTAGTGACCCTAGATGGATACATAGAATATTAGTAGCAGAGGAAGCTACTTGTCACTCCAATATAGAATATGGAAGATAGAGGGAGTATGATGCTTCAGAGGGAGTGACTGCAGAAGATCCTAAGGTTCAACATGGTATGGAAGAATTGACAGCTTTCTATATTGTTTGGGCTTTACTAAGAGTAAAGCAGATTCCAACCTTTACTACAAGGTTGAAGATAGCAACCCAGTGATGCTCCTACTATATGTAGATGATCTGTTTGTAACAGGTATGGATGGGTTGATTGATGATACGAAGAGGAAGCTTGTTGTTGAGTTCGAAATGAAGGACTTGGGTATGATGCATTATTTTCTAGGCATGGAGGTGTGGTAGAATGCAGATGGAATCTCCCTTAGACAAGGGAAGTATGTATTAGAGATCCTGAAGAGGTTTGGGATGATGGACTGCAAGGCCATGACCACACCTATGGCATCGAACCTGAAGATATTGTGTGATGCTTCATCAAAAGCGGTTGATGCTACGATGTATCGTCAGATGATTGTGTCCTTGATGTATCTGATGAACACGAGACTAGATATTTTCTTTGCTGTGAACACCTTGAGCCAATTCTTGACAGATCCGAGACATTTTAACTTGATTGCTGCAAAGCATATTTTGAGGTACCTGAGGGGTACAGTTGATTATGGGCTCAAGTATGAGGTGAATCAAAAGATTAACCTGGAAGGTTATGTTGATTCAAATTGTTCTGGTAGTGCCATCGATAGGAAGAGCACTTCAGGGTGTTGCTTCAGTATGGGATTAGGTGTGATCTCTTGGTTTAGCAGGAAGAAATCATATGTGGCACTGAGTATAGCTGAAGCAGAGTATGTCGCAGCTTGTTTAGCTAGTTGTGAGGCAGTATGGCTGAGGAAGCTACTGTCTGATTTATTTGATCTCCAATTGGATGCTACTTGTATATATTGCGACAACTAGAGTTGTGTGAAGTTGTTGGAGAACCTAGTGTTCCATGACAAGTCAAAGCATATCGAGATCTAGGATCACTATATCAGGGATATGGTGCATAGGGGAGCAGTGAAGCTCCAGTATGTTGCAACAGATGAACAGATAGATAATGTGTTGACGAAGCCATTAGCCAGAGTGAATTTTGAGTAGTTCAGGGAGAATCTTGGTGTTATCTAGATCGAGGTTCCTTCCAAGGAGAAGTGATGAGTCCATGAGCCATTCTGAGATGGTGAGAGGATTGGTTCCTTCCATGGTCATATGTAAGGGCTGACCCATTCTGTCATGGTGAGAGGATTGGTTCCTTCCATGTCAGATATGAGTGCTGAGCCATTCTGATATGACTATAGGATTGGTTCCTACATGATCAGATATAAGGGCTATTTCCATTCTTGGAATGGAGGTGCCTGGTTAGTTACCAGGAATACTCGATCTAGGACTGAGGGCCATTCTGATATGACTGTGAGATGTGTTCTCACATGATCAGATATGAGTGCATGGCCATTCTGACGTGATTGAGGGATGTGTTCCCACTTGATTAGATATAAGGGTTGTTGCCATTCTTTGAATGGAGGCACCTGGTCAGTTACCAGGAATCCTTAGTTTGGGACTGAGAGCCATTCTGATGTGACTGTGGGATTGGTTCCCACATGATAAGATGTAAGTGCAGAGTCTTTCCATAGATGATAGTAGGTGTGTCCTATCATGATGGTGGATGTGAGTCCTATCCTTTCCACAGATGATAGTAGGTGTGTCCTATCATGCTAGTGGATGTGAGTGCTGCACCTTTTTACATATGGTAGTAGGTGTGTCCTACCTTGCTGGTGATTGTAAGTGTCGTGCCTTTCCACAGATGGTAGTAGGTGTGTCCTACCATGCTGATGGATGTGAGTGTTGTGCCTTTCCATAGATGATAGTAGTTTTGTCCTATCATGCTGGTGGTTGTAAGTGCTGGGCCTTTTCACAGATGATAGTAGGTGTGTCCTATCATGCTGGAGAATGTAAGTGCTGGGGATTTCTAACAGGATTGTGGGATGTGTTCCTGCATGGTCAGATGTGAATGCTGGGCATGCCTTTCTGACATGGTGTTGGATGTGTTCCTCTCATGGTCAGAAGTAAGTGCTGGGCAGGCCATTCTGACTTAGGGTTAGATATAAGCATTGAAGAAGACCTACATGGAGGCTAGGCCTACAACAAGCATGAAAAAGGGCCAGCTTTGTAGAACTTCCTGTGATGAGAAGAATCATGAGATAGCACCTGTGATGATGATCCAATAGTGATGATGATCCAGATCGAGTGATGATCTAGATCGAGTGATGATGATCCAGATCGAGTGATGATCCAGATCGAGTGATGATGATCTAGATCAAGTGATGATCCAAATCTAGTGATGATGTTCTAGTGATGATCCATATTCGACGATGAAGATGACTTGAAGATGAAGGTGAATTGAAGATGATCTAGATGATATAAAGAAGAAGACTTGTGCTGATAAATTGTGTCGACAGAATACCTTCCTAGTTAAGAGGGAGTGTTAATGTATTTGTAACTTCAGAATGTATTCATCTGTATATCTTATGTATTGTACCCCAATGTTTATTCCAGGATGTTTCTGTAATGTATTTGAGTCATGTCATGCCCTGATGTTCCTATCAGGAGGTTCTATAATGTAAACAAGTCATGTCAAGTCATTGTGGGTAACCCTCGTATTGGTCAAGGGTTAAAGTTCCCGTAGTTGTGGGGCCCTAGGGTTATTAGACTATCCTAGAGAAGTTTACCCTAGGTGAGTCATTGTAAGTCGAGGCAATAGTCCCCACCGTTGTGTTAAGGATAAAACTTCTTGTTGGTCAGAGGAGGAAAAGTCCCCACAAGTTGTGGGCCACTAGGGTTATTAGACACTCCTAGAGATGTCGGCTCTAGTAAGTAATTGTTAAGTGAAGCTGACATGTTGGAGTGGGATTCAAGTGAAAGAAAGAATATAAATAGAGAGTGAGCCTCTCTATTTATCACACACACACACTCACTCATT
This sequence comes from Pseudotsuga menziesii, assembly GCA_001517045.1. Classification (NCBI taxonomy): domain Eukaryota; kingdom Viridiplantae; phylum Streptophyta; class Pinopsida; order Pinales; family Pinaceae; genus Pseudotsuga; species Pseudotsuga menziesii. The sequence continues at coordinate 1,323,090 of LPNX011218594.1, forward strand.
GGGGCACATGAGTGAGAGAGAAGTTGCTGGGACAAGAGAGAGACTACTGCTGTCGGGAGATCATCTTTATGTTTTCAGGTTTTACTTTTGGTGTTGATTCTATCTCTGAGGAAGTTGCGGGTTTTTCTCCTTTATGGTTTCCTTGAGGAAAATATTTGTGTTCATTGTCTCTTGTGTTTTATTGCTGTGCATGTTATTCTCTCAGATAAGATCCTAAGATCATAATGCTAGCTTGAATGATAAAAATCAGACAAGATATTTCAAGAGTGACAACTAAATTAGTTAAATTGAAGGATTTTTTATTTATTTTTGTACTACATGTCATCCTTATACTAAACCCCAAATATGTTGAGAATGCTTTTTTTCTTTTAAAATTGTATTTGTAGGTTGTTGATGTAAAACTAAATTTTTCAATTTCATCCTATGAAACACTTGAAATGAAAACCTTCTATTGAGAAAACGACTAAACTTGAAATGTTGGAATGAACTTTGTTTGAAATTAAACTTATGGGTCATCCTATTATGATATTTGCATGCCACAAATCAAGAATCAAATCATCATGCAAGTATCCAGTGATGACCAACAACTATTTCATTTCACGTTTCCAAGGTTCTAGTTGCATTGAAGATGTGCATTCTACAACCTAGTAGGGGGGTGTGTAACTCCTTCCATGCTCATCTCGGAGATAACACACGTCTTTTATAATAAAAATAATAAATATTATAAAAAATAACATGTCAACTCAAATTAGATTTAAAACATTTAGAACGACATATATATATATATATAAAACTACATAAATTAGATAAATTTAAAAGGGGTTTGTACCTTGAACGGATTTGATCCCTCTCAATGCTTGGAAAATCCCTTTTAAGATGGATCTATATTGGTTTGCACTTTTCCAAGCCAACATGCAACTAATTTTTTTCATACAAAGAAAAATCATTAATATTTTATAAATCAAACTCAGAACCATAATTGGGTCAAAGCAAATAACATTGAAGGAAACTAAATTAATTAGGTAAAGACAAGAAGGTTACGTGTAACCCATACAATGGTATGATTTGGACAAAAAAAATACCTTGCAGTCATATAAAATAATTTGAATGAGCTCTATAAAATTGCAACATGACGGAGCAATAATCATTCATCATTGTAAATAATATCCATTCCTTGTTTTGATCAATTGAATTGACTCTAGCTTCTACTTTGGTTTTACATTCTATTCCATTGTTTAATGCAAATAAAAAAACATCATGCCAACCAAGTTTGACCCAACTTTGTTGAGAGTTCCTAAATAACCTAGTCAACATATTGGAGAATCCAGTCAAAACTTAAATATTTAACAAAAGTTATTTAATGTGGTAGTTTCTTCATTCATTAGGAACTAGTTGAAATATCCACTAATAACTTGATGATATACATTTTTAAAATCCTATTGCTATTTATTTAATTGAATTTGAAGGAATTTAAAAGAATGTCGACAAATATCCATGGAAAATTGACTTTGTGTCCATTAATGTGTTTAAATGAAAAAAAATGTAGCTTTCATGATAACCTAGAAAAATGCCATGTAAGCCCTCATAGAAATTTTTTGAATATCAACTTACAAAATCATATTGTTTCTCAAATTATCAAGGGTTGGAGCACAAAAAATAGACCCTTTCGAACTAATGCACATTAATAACACATTCAATATTATGTCAATTCTTTGATTTGGTATTTTTCATCAAAAAAGATATTTAAAGCCAAACAATGTTTCCACTCTAAGAAAAAATTTCCAAGTGCACCTCAACAAGGATTGAAATTACAAAGAAACCTATCTCAATAATTTAAATTTTACTAAAACCTTTTAGACACAAAATGATGTCAAGTCGAAATAAAATTAGTGTACGGATGTTATGGAAAATTTGTGGACACAACATGAACTCAATTCAAAATAAAATTAACATACAAGGTGATTTATAATGAATAGCTACAATATCATATCATCTCTACATGGAATGATGCTCCTCTATCAAAGTTCCTTCACTTTTTTATATTTCAAAAATTTATGTAATTTTCTGTCACACCCGAAGAGAAAATTATTTAACCGTTAGAACTCAAGAACTTCACAAGTGATGATTTACAATTGTTGTTACCAAGCACATGGAAATTCTTACCACTTTTTTCATTACACATCATTATGCAAATGCCAGTGAAACATAGGGTTAACCATCTTGTTGAAGTCATGGAACTCAATATTTGGATTTCTCCCTCACTTCATGTACAAGTATAAACATCATAACACTCGAATTCCCAATATTCATGTTATCCAATTGCCTCATTGATGTATTACAAATTGAAATCCTTTGCTTCATGTATGTATTATAAAAATCATAATATTGGCTCACTTCTTTAAGATCATAAATAACTCCAATGTCAACCTTCCTGTACTACTTGATCCCGACTCACTTAACTAGGATCATCAACCCAACTTTCATGTACTAGTTCATCATGCCTCACTTTGTTAGGATCTATGGGACTCACTGATTTATGTAGCTTGATCTTCTTTAGTTCCTATATGAAGTATAAACACAATGATATTGTCTCACTTCATTAGGATCGGTAGTAGCTCCACTGAAAGCCTTCATGTACTAGTTGATCATGGATTACATCAGGAAGTGTACTCATATCTGCATACAACCTACATATCATTTTGAGGTGGAATATAATCACCACCTATACGAATTGGATGGATCTCTTTCATCATCCTCTATTGCACCAGATAAATTTGTCTCGCTCTTTAAAGGATTAAATTGGAAAACTGCGAAACTCTTTCAAGGGTATAGAAAAGTGAAAAAATCACTATTGGATATGCATAAGGCGCAAAGGAGGGTAAGGAATCCACTTCCCATTAGGCATGTTTCAAAACATTATTGGTATAATCCCTAGAGGAAACAATGGATATAGACACTAGTCTCCACCTTTAATGGGGAGATACATGTTGTTGTGCAATATACTGAGTAATTGGATGAGTTGGTGCATGCTTTGATGCATGAAAATGCTGAGAAACTGATGAACAATGCATATAGGGATGCCACATTGGATTCAAAGGGATAATGAATGGGGATCTTTAGAAAATTTTACCTCTCACATACGATGTATGGGGTCCTCTAGATGCACTTCTCATGGATTTTCCCATCATTCTTGGGCATTTTTTAATTAAAAAAAATGGTTGTGATTTTTAGTGGAGACAAGACTAGTTCCAATTGAAGGAATCCATTCTTGACCTTTAGGAATCAATTCTTTCAATTAGAATTGATTCCCCTAACCCTAGCCCAAAATATTATATATGCAACCAAATCTAGTATCATGGGGTCCTTATCATCAATTTGGAATGAATCCCCTTAAAAATCATCGAATCTCTAAGAATCAAGTGCATATTGGAGACTCCACATTTCCAAGATGAATTATGTAGAGATATGGAGCTCAACGAGACAAACCTAATAACTTTACTTTTAGGTGACTTTATACCCCAAGATTGCATTTGGTACATTGAGATATAAGTTGCAAGATTTTATTTGATTTGATTTCTTATGCATTAATAAAATTCATGATGTTCTCCATAAAAATGAGCTATATAAAGGTTTTTGTAGCACTTGGATTTACCCATTTCAATTTTATGATTTACCTATTTTATATGTTGTTAGGAGTGATTATGCATTTTTTTAACTTCTTTCTTAATCTACCAAGATGGACTTCCTACTGCAAATATCTTAGAAGGGCATTTGATTTTTGTATGTTCCATGTTTGGAAATGATTGAAGGTAAGGATTTTGTATTTCAGCTTGAGTTGAAAGTGTTGCAATGATTTCTGCATGTTCTGTTGAAACTTAAATATTCTCACCATTTGTAGGTAGATTATGAGATGCATTGTAGGAAATCTATTTCTAGATCTAAAAGATAATCCTTTGTGCTAGTGTAGGGTTTCCATAACATTTTAGATAAGACAACTTACTTCCAATTTATTGAATAGAGAAAACATTGTCATTCTTATACCCATGTTCTAACAATATTTCCCTTCAACTACATATTCTATTGCATCGCATTATATACTTTTGTTGGACTCGATTTTAGTTGGTTGTGAGCTATGTTATCATCATTGTTCACTTGTGGAACATGGGCTATTTGAATTAGCCAAAATATCAGGTGAGCTCTCGGGAATCCAATTTATATTCATTATTTCTAACTCATTTCTCTTATGTTCATCTTTTCCTTGATATGGTTCTTGCTACATTTTTTCTATGAATAGTTAATGAACTTAATCTATATTTTAACAAATATTCACATCACAAGTAAATGTTGTAGGCCTTGTGTAGCTCTTATCAGATTCACTCATCATTTTAAGTATTTCTTGGAATATATGATTGAAATTTGTTGGAGACCCTAAATAGTTATTTATAATATTCATTTCATATTTATAACTATTTGTTTTGATGATATATTTGAAAATTGTAATCACAATTAAAGATAATATTTTCTCAGAGGTGATAGAAGGGTTTCATGTTATTACAAAAATATTGCTAGAATTAAATTGATGCTTTTATTTTTTTCCAGACAAGGAGTCAACAACATTCATGGATACAACTTTTACAAGCCTAAGAGTGATTCGATTAAACATATAACTAAAGTTATATGGTACAACTTAAGTTCATTATGAATCAACTAACATTTTTTGTGTGTTTGTGTAGGTAGGCCTTATTGTGTAGGAGGAAGGTAGTGTAAGCCAACCCACAGTTCTTTTGATAAGGAGATCATATAAAGGTGTGCATTTAATAAAATATGGACAAATAAATTTGGCAAGCTAAATCCTATCTTGGCTATAAATGATTGAGGACAAAATTTGGAGAAAAGGTGAAGGCGGTTTCAAGGAATAGGTTGCTTGTGACACTCATGCTTATTCAAATATATTCGCAATGGTTTGGCCTTTTAACATCGTGGAAAATGTGGAATTCTCATATGGTACCTTTCAAGGGTTGTTTTTCATTCGAGAGTTGTAGTTGCAATAGCACTTGGTTGTCACAAAGTTTCCTTTTGAAAATTTACAAACTAGTGTACCTTTTAAGGGTTGTTTTTCATTCGGGAGTTATAGTAATAGCACATGGCTGTCACAAAGTTTCCTTGTGAAAATATACAACCTAGTGTAGTAGCAGCTTTACTCATTGCTTCTCTACCTCTAGTTGGATTTTCGTAATAAAACGACAATTGGGCATTGGTACACAAGGTTGTCAAACGCCTTTATATTTTTCTATCATGCTCTAACAAAACTTATAGCTAAAGCAACAAGTAGAAACACATTCTATTTTCAGTTGAAACCTACAAGGTCAATCAACGCTTAGTTTTTATTGGTATGTGTGAACAAGGATATGTTCTGTATTGTTTGTTCATCATAATTTTTCCTATAACTATTGTAATCCATACATATATTAGAATTTATCACTTTGGAACCCCAAACCTGTTCCATGAAAGGAAAACCAACACTTTTAATACTCTCATGTTTTCAATCCTTTAAGATAAAGGAATTGAGTATTTAGCTTATCTAATAAAACAATACATATTTATAACTGTAACTATAATTGTACAAGAATTGGTTCTTATGATTGCATATATTTAGATATTTAAAAACTTTGATGATATAAACAATTTCAAACAATAAAGAAAAATACCATTAACTCACCACATAATTATATATGAAGCAATATAAAATTATGAAGTTTTTTTCTAAATTTAGACCAAATTTTATATCTTGTGCTTATATAAGAATCTAACTCAAAGCCATCTTCATAGATATCATAACACTTTTAAATACAATATAGTGCTTATCGAGAGATGATTTTATGTTTGGCCAAATGTTATTGCCTAATGTCTAGAGTTGAGAATCTTATAGGCGATGTTGCTTCCATTTCAACAAGTGAAGTGGAATATGAATTCACTAGAACATAAGCGTTATCAAAGTAGAACATGCGTTAGAAATTGATATTCAATCTCTCGGCTCTCAATCATTTTTTCCTTGTCGTTTCACTCAAATGGGAATGACGTGATAAATATTGGATATTGTTTGTTTTCTATATTCATCATCACTCAAGTTTTATGGGAATAACGTGATAAATATTGGATATTGTTTGTTTTCTATATTCATCGTCACTTAAGTTTTTTTATGATGTGAAAAAGCATTGATCCTAATTTCTCTACTTGGGTTGCATTATTTGAAAAGAAAATAACATTTTATTTATTTATGATGTGGAAAAGCATCTTTTCAAATAGCTTTTTATTTATTTATGATGTGAAAAAGCATTGATCTTAATTTTTCTACTTACGTTGCATTATTTGAAAAGAAAAGAACACAGTTAATTATAAATTACAATGTGTGTTCGTGTGAATATTTAGTAAATTTAGTCAATATAATATTTATGAATTATATATTAGTTGGTGATGATACAATTCAATTTTTACGGGCACATTATGTGAATATGTTAGAATCTTATTAGTTCACCTACTTAAATGCTTCACAATGCGCGCACACACACATATATATATATATACACACACATGAATGACACATATATGTGCACTGATTACCTTATGGCTCATAATCATTGTAGGACTTGATAATACATCATCATTCTTATTCTTATTACATGGACTTGTAATACATCATCATTATCATTCTTATTGCATGTATACAACAACATTACTCATAGTTGGAATAGTATAGATAAGTAAGGAATCTTTCAACCATCTATTAGTAGTGAAATCTATATGTCAATTTTTTTTAGGTTTCCTTGGGATTGCGTAAAGTTTACCTAACCTTTTGACAGATTCAATTTCAATAGGGTACATGTTGGGGAGGATCTTCAGATCCGACACCAAACTCAACAGTTTTGCAAAAGTATTTGTTGCAGGAAGTTCCAACAACGAAATCCTTGTAATTTACAATGGATCTGCTACAAGAACGATGGCTTTTGGTAAGTTACTTGACACTCCAGTAATACAATAGCCTTGGGTGTTTTTGTTAGCATTAGTGAGCTTCTCCTCATCTCAAACCTTCAACTTTCAAATCTTGTAATTTTTCATCACTATTTAGCATTCAAATTCCAATAGTCTAAATCTAACCTACTATTATTCTATGTCTAATTATCTTACTCCATCTCAAACTTGAGCTTTTCCAACACTTAGTAATATAAAATATAAAATAAACTATAGAGCTATCAAATGTCAAGTTATCCTTGCTAAGTATTCATTTTCTCGAACTATAAACATAAAAAATATTATTATCTATTATTAATGTTTTATATTTAAATTATTTTTTACAAAAGTTATAAGCCTTTTACAGCATCTGTAACCTGAATCCAATCTCTAAGTGTAAATTCAAACTTCAAGTCATATTAAATCAAATTATAAGCACAAGTCCAAATGTCAAGTGCCCAAAGCATCAAAGCTGGCATATGTGGTTTTGTAGACAAATAAACCATGTGTTGGAAACGAAAGATAGTTTTGATGGAAATTTAAAGTATACTTTCACATTTGATGGAGGATATGAAATCATTTTTCAAAACCATGGAAGCAAAATTAGACACGGCGTTTGCAGGTATGAAACATGGGATTGTTTGTCAAGATCCTGGGCAAAACAAGAAACGGTTTTATGTATATAAACAAGAAATGGTTTATGGTTTATGTTTTGAGAAATTTATTCATAAATGGATATTGTATTTTTTTTTGGAAATTTCAAAGGTCGAATGCACGAGGATAAAATGGTAAATGTAAGAAAGATTCTCGTCAATATACGGTGGATTACAAATTTTTTATATTTATGGTGGCAATTTTACAAGGTAGCAGAGTATTTACACAGATATATTAAAACTAATCTCTCACAATGAGGTAGGTATGAAAGTACTTATTAAAATTTTATTTATAACATTTAATTCCAAATTTTCATTAAAAAAATACCTAAATTTTATGGATGCATATTTTTTCTAAAGCTTATTTCAATGGTTAATTTGAGAAATTAAGGATTGATGTTAGTGTTAGAATCTCATAGAAGAATTACACAACTTATACATGAAAAACAAATATTATTAAAACACCAAAATTAATGTGGTAAAACCTCATAAGAGGAAACATCCAAGCAGTCAAAGTATTGAAGCTCATTAATGAAGAAAGAGAGATTACAAGATCGGCCACCTATCCCAACCATGCACTATATACTTCATGAAAGAAGTTAGTTATGCTCTTTATGAGAAACTTCCTATAAACACCCGTTATGAGAAACTTCCCATAATTATACACATTAATTTATTTGTTATTTAACAATCTCCACCTTGACAACACAATTTACTAATACTTCTCCCAAGACTAATTATCACCTTTTTTCTCAAACCAATAGAAGCTACACACCATTGTAACTTCTCTAACAATACTCGTTTTGTGAACATATTTGCACAATTTTCTTGAGTATGAACCTTTTTCAGATCTACTCCACCTTCACTAATGGCTTATCTTACAAAATGATATTTTACATCAATATGTTTAGTCTTACTATGATAAACAATATTTGTAGCCAAATGTATAGCACTTTAACTATCACAGAAGACAGGCGCACTATTATGCAACCTTCCAATTTCTCTAAGCAATCCTCTCATCCAAATTTCCTCTTTGCAAGCATGTGAGGCAGCAATGTATTCAACCTTTGTAGTGGATAAATCAACTGTTTCCTGAAGTTTTGACATCTAACTTATAGCTCTACTTGCAAGAGTAAAGACATAACCTGAAGTAGACCTTCTCTTGTCCAAATCACCTACGAAATCCGAGTCAACAAAACCGCATACATAATCATTGTTATTATTAATGGTGATACAATAGTCACTTGTGCCTCTTAGGTACTGAAGCATCCATTTCACTGTATTTCAATGTTCTTTTCCTGGATTTTCCATGTACTTACTAACAATACCTATTGCATATGAAATATCAGGTCTAGTACACACCATTGCATACATTAAACATTCTACTGTATTGGTGTTAGGATTATTAATCCTCCCTTGACCATACTTTGTATTTAGATTATTTATCCTAACTTAGGAACCTTAATTAATTATTTGGGTCCACTAGTACCATTGGGTCCACTTGGCCTAGTGGGGCCACATTTACCAGTTACTAGAGTGTGGGGAACACTGCTAGAGGTTAACTGCCACTTACTGCATGTGCATGCATCAGTTTGGGCGCCTCCTAGACCAATCCCTACCCTTTAGGAGCCACTGGGAGTCTCGACACCAACCTCCATCAGTTAGTTAGAGTTGGAACTAGTTAGTCTTAGTTAGCTTCCAGTTACTTTCAGTTACATCACAATCAGTCAGCTAGCGCTAGTTATGCATGGCTGCATGTGGAGTAGGCACCTTTTCCCACCTACCACACTCAGTTGCACCGAGTTAACTAGTTATTACTAATTGTATGAGTTGGTTGGACATCTGGTGTAGTCAGGAATATTGCACCTTCTGCGGACAGAAGCTGTTCCTCTGGTCTGAATGGTTCAGATCCAGAATAAATGAGTGAATGACAAAGGATGAAGACCTTCCCTGAATGTTGTAAACACCTAGAATAATACTTTCATGACGAACCTATGTACTTGCAAACATGTCAAACAAACAAGAACATCAAAGCTACCAAAAAATTATTAACACATCCATACTAGTGACTAAAGAATCCAGTAACATATACATGCGAGATCAATACAACAAATATGTGGGACGGAAATCAGCTTTGCATTAAGAAATGAATGAAGAATCTTACAACCATTGCCTTAGTGTTGACAAACTCCTCCACAAGACAAACACCTCATCCCCAATAGCTCCAAATTGCTCTCTTGTGCTCTCCAATGGATTGGACTAGATAGTGAATTCAACAGCATAACATTACCATTCAGTTCTCCCCCTCAACTATGGATATGAGCTTGTATTTATAAGGCTCAATGGATAGGGATAGTTGAGAGAATTGTGGTTGAGGTGGCTCTAAGATCCTACCAAGAGGGATCTCGACTCCAACTAACCCATATTGATAGGGATAAGGGAGGACACGAGGCTCATGTTCTAGAAGTCTTGAGAATCTTATCTTTTTCCATTTTTACCAAGGGTACCGCTTTTGTTCCCTTATGATAGAGCGGTTTAGGTGAGAACCGCTCCAAGAACACAGCATATACACGGTGGCACTGCTTTTATATAACAGGACATAGGCGGTGCTGAACAAGGTACTGCTCATCAGCTAAAGGGAAAGCGCAGTGCTAGGTTTTTTCAAGTAGAATTGATATCCATAGCAAGTTTCCACTCCAAGTTTGGGATTTTAGAGAAAACATAAGCGTTAAGGATCTCATCACATGTTGGTGATAGGATTTGGGTATAACAAAATTCCCCCCAAAGCATGAGGCTTAGAGGGATATGATGAGCAAGAGATTTGAGAGAACAAGTTGTCACTTTGAGGTGAGAGTTAGCTTGATCGGAGAGTGTTGTTGAGTAGGCATCTGTAGTACATCAATACTTTTGACTCATAAACAAATGTAACCAAATCATGGCTGTAGACCAATACAAGGCAGATCCATGAGAGGAATAAAAAACCATGGCTACTAGAATACAACATAGATCGATGTGATAGAGGACTCAAACTTGGACATAGCTATCAGACATACAACGTAGATCTATGTCATACAGATGCAAATTTGAGCATAGCCATGACCATACAAATGTGGATCCAAGCTAGATATACAAAACTCCATCGCAACCTTGGGAAAACAATGAGTGCTAAACAAGTACCCAGGGTCTTCTTCTCGTCTTCCACAAAGTACGATTCTATACATGTGATTACAATGTTCTAAAGTCGAACATGGTAGAAACCACTTTATTATCGTCCAATGATGTGAACCATTAACAAGTGCGAGGGAGATCACCATTAATGTCAATGATTCCCAAGGTACCCTAGTACAATCTACTAAGTGTGAATAGATGCCTTGATGTCAGACACCCAGTCGATTCTATCGATCAAAGGTCAATTATGTGAACCTATGTCGAGAGTAAGAGAATATGTCATTGAGGCATACAGTGTTGATGTATTTGTAACTTCGAAATGTATTCATCCGTATATCTTATGTATTGTACCCTGATGTTTATTTCGGGATGTGTTTGTAATGTATTTGAGTCTGTTGGGCTTAGGGCAGACCTAGGTTTTATACTCTTATCTTTACACCAACAAAAAGACCCATAGTGTTGGCCCTTTCGGAAACAACCTGCAAACAGGTTGCAGTCTCACCCGAAACAACTATGGGGTGCCGCAGAATCAGGTTTCTGTAAGCAAAAGAGGGATATTACTGTACCTTTAGCATTAACAAATAATAATCGTGCAATACAGAGCTTCGAATTTTACTTAAATAGCTTTAGAGTTTAGATAAACAAACAGTTTCTTGCTTAACCCTTAACTAGGAGTTCACATCGAAGTTAATATCTAGCAGTTATCTTACTTTATCTTTTATCTACTTATCAATGCATAAAAAAACATAACATAAACAACACAAAAGAACCACCACAACACAAGATATACGTGGTTCACCCCCAGTGTAGGGGCTACGTCCACAGAACTGTGTTTATGTTCAACTCTTTACAAAAATCATAGTTCTGATCTGCGCACTCAGCTGCAGATCCTCTTAATCACCCAAAACTGCGCACTTAGCTACAGATCTGCACACTCAGTTGCAGAACCTTTCTTACAAAAACCCTCTGCGCACTCAGCTGCAGAGGTCGTCCACGCACACAGCTGGGACTTAACCTTAAACCAAAATAGGTCTTCGCCTCAAATTATCATCATAATAGAACCTACTATAACTTTATTTGACTCCTTTACATAAGTTCCTTATTTATACAAGTGCACTATTACAATACCATGGACTTAAACCATGGGTACCCGCAAATCATGGGACATTTACAAAAAGAGGGACTTTGACTCAACCCCGACACCCCTAAGACTATTTTGCATCGCAACTCTGCTTACAAGCTTCCACCAAAACCGCGGAGTTACCAAAATTAATGACCGTTAAGGTGCGTGCCCCAACAGGCCCCTAAGACTCACCAGTGTTCCGTCCCGGGACACTCTGCTGCTTGTCTGGTGGGAGAATTTTGTTGGCGAAGATAGTGAACTACTTGTTGAGGCTGTGCATGATATCGTCGGCTGCTTGCTCCTTCTCTACTAACTCTTTCTGCACTCTGTCGAGTTCTGTATCCGTCTGCATCTCTGTAAGCATCATCTTTAATCCTCATGCCGTCTTTCTCCTTATATGCCTGTCATCATCGTCCTTCCTTCTGCTACTTCTACCACTGCCATGGCTTGCTCTATCTGTTCATCCTTATTAGACTTCCTGTGTTCCCTATGGCTGTCTCTCATTCTGCTATCTTCCTTCTTGAAATATCTTTCGGTGTCATCTTTCTCTTCGTGCCACTTAGAGTGAAATTCTGCCTTGAACTTCTTCTTGGTTGATCATGTCTGCATTGGTTGATTTGGCACTGGGGGAGTCTCTTTGCGGGGTGCAGATGCAGGTGGATTGCTCATAAGGTTCTGCAGACCTCTCTGTCTGAGTCCTCTCAACACTTCCTGAACTTCGTGATCAGCTATCATGGATTGAACTATAAAACTCAGGAAAAATGCGAAATGCGTAGAGATGGGTGTCTTCTTAAAGAATCCAATGATCAAATCTGTCATAATTATGCATCAAAGATACCAAATATGATCGAACGGCGGTAGATCTTGTCTACACGGTGGTAGATTTCCCAAAATCTCATCATTACAGGCAGTTACGGCAGCTCACGTGTCGACGCCGCCAAATCTAATTTTTCCCAATGGTCACATTTGAAGCTGCGACACACCTTTCTTCTTTGGCACAACCACTAACTTCAGATTCTCCACAATAAAGACCTTTGACACAATATTGACCATCGACTCATCCTGACACAAGCTCCAACAGAACTTCAACCTTCAAACTTCAACAGCCTTCGACACTTTGAAAATTTGAGAACAAATTCATTATAGTCTAGTACCCAATTTCAAATGTTCTTGGTACTTAGACTCTCCTTCTTACTATTACTTTGGATTAGGGGGTCCAGGCTTGTCCCTGTATTTCTTTAATCTACTTCCATTCACCATGGAAGGTAAAATTTCTCCATTCAATTTAGTTAACTGGACTGCACCACCATCGGTAACTTCCTGAACTATGTAAGGTCCTTTCCAATGTGTCTTGAACTTACCTGGGAACTTCATGAATTTACTGTCGTACAAGAGCACAAGATCACCAATCTGGAATTGCTTCTTCTTAATGTGTTTATCATGCCATGCTTTTTCTCTAGCTTTCTGCACTTGCTGCTGGAAACCTGCAATGAATCTGTCTTCTTCGAGTTCTAGTATCTTTTCCAGCCTTTCTTTTAATATAGTTGGGTCATCCATCTCTGTGAAGGCAGATATTCTGAGGCTAGGAACAATGTACTCTATGGGAATAACTGCTTCTTGTCCATAGACCAGCCTAAAAGGTGTATGGCTTGTCAACTTCTTGCAAGTAGTTTTATAAGCCCATAATACTGCTGGAATTCTAAGATCCCAATCATTTCTGTTAACATTGCAAACCTTCGTCAGAGCGTGCTCAAGGATCTTGTTAAAGGGTTCGATAGTTCCATTTGCTTGAGGATGGTAGGCAGTACTCTTCTAATGATATACTTGAAATTCTTCAGTCAATGCCTCAATAGTCTTATTTAGGAAATGTGATCCTTGATCACTCATAAGAATTCTACGACACCCAAATCTTGACAAGATATTATCAAATATGAACTTCGCAGCTGTAGCAGCACTACAGTTCTTGACTGGTTGAGCTTCGGCCCAACGAGTAAGGTAGTCAGTTGCTGTAATAATGTATCTTGCTCCAGATTTCTTTGCAGGGGGATTGATAGGTCCAACAAAATCAATAGCCCACCTGTCAAATGCTTGTAAAGTTACCTGTGGAACCAGAGGCATCTCATCCCTTCTGGACGATTTACCTATCCTCTGATAGATATCATAGTTGTGGCAATACTCTCTTGCATCCTTATGAATCGTAGGCCACCACAATCCAGCTGTCAGAATCTTTTGAGCTGTAGCTTTTCTCGCATAATGACCTCCTGCTGCTCCAGAATGTGCTTCAGCCAAAATCAATGGCTTTTCATGCTCCAGGACACATCTGTGCAGTATTTCATCTGGTCCCATCTTATATAGCTATCCTGCTATCAAAGTAAAGTCAGCTGCTCTAACCACCAGTTGCTTCTTCTACTGTGTTGTCATCTCAGCAGGTGCAAAACCTATAGACAAGTACTGAACAATATCCTGAAAATAGTCATCAACCATCTGAATGGCAAACAACTGGGCATCAAGAAGACCTTCATCCAAACTAGTTGGCTCTTCTCCTGGCTCGAGCCTCGACAAGTGGTCAGGTCCCAGGTTAAGTCTTCCAGGATTAACTATGATCTCAAAGTCATACGCCTGAAACAAAATCAGCCATCTGCATATCCTTCCACCTAACACAGGCTTGTTAACCAGATATTTTAAAGTAGAATGGTCAGTGAACATCTTAAAATGAGAGCCTAACACAGAGTGTCGAAATTTCTGCAAAGCATAAACCATAGCTAAACCTTCTCGTTCTGTTGTAGTATAATTATTTTCTGCTGTGGACAATTTTCTACTTGCAAAGGCAATAGGGTGATCAATATTACCTTCACCTGACTGAGCCAAAACTACACCTAAAGCAATGGAAGTTGCATCGACATGAACATGAAACTCCTTATTCTAGTCAGGGAATACTAAGATAGGGGAAGTTACCATCTTTTCTTTCAAAATGTCCAGGCTTTCCTGACATTCAAGTGTCCATTCAAACATAATATCTTTCTTCAATTGCTTTTCCATAGGGGCTGTAATCTGAGCATATCCTTTGATGAATTTCCTATAATATCCAGTATGACCAAGTGTAGTGCAAAGTTGCTTAACAGACTTCGGGGGTGGCAAGTTCACAATAATGGCTATCTTCGCAGGATCCACCATCAATCCTTGCTTGCACACAATGTGACCTAGCAGAATTCCAAAAGGTGCACAAAAGATACACTTCTTCAGGTTCAATGAAATCTGATGCTGCCTACACTTTTCCAGCATAAGTCTTAAACTGGCTATATGATCTTTTAGTAACCCAAAGATAGTCCAATCATCAAAGTAAACTTCCAAGAACTTATGAATAAATTCCTTAAATGAATATATGACTACTCTGGAAAACATAGCAGGGGAATTCTTCAATCCAAAGGGCATAATAGTATATTGAAAAGATCCCATTTCTGTAGCGAAGGTTGTTTTATGTCGATCCTCTGGAGCAATTCTGATCTGATGATAACCTGAAAATCCATCAGTGAAGGAATACACTTCTTGAACTCCAACATTGTCTAAAAATTCATCTATAAAGGGAGTAGGAAAATGATCATGTAAACAGGCATCATTCAGCTTCCTCAGATCAACACAGATTCTGATTTCTCCCTTGGTCTTCTTTTCTTGTACCACCATAGGGCTGACCCATTCGGACTCTTCGACAGTTTCAATGATTCCTGCAGTGAGCATCTTATCTAGCTCCATCCTGACTTTTTATTTATACTTAGGGTTCAGCCTTTAAGGGCGCTGTTTCACAGGCTTCGCATCAGGTTTCAAAGGGATTTTTATCACTCCTATATCACCAAGGATACCTTTCATTTCTGAGAACTTCATCGGAAATAAGTCCTGATACTCATGCAGAAGTTGGGTCACTTTGCTCACCATTTTTTTATCCCAATAATCTCCAATGGTAACATACTTAGGCATTTCTTCTGATCCAATGTTTACTTTCCTTGTTTTCAAGGGCTGCGTTACTTCAGGTGCTTCGACTGCTGGTCCATGTACTTCATAGTGTCCTTCTGACTCAGGAATATTAATGTTGCGTGGGTCATCATCCTTGTCAATTGCGAGGTTATAGCATTCTACTGCATTGGCTTCTTGTTCCTTCCAATTAGGTTGGTACTCTGCTATTTCTTTATCATAAAATACCTTAGTATGGATCAACCTAACAGCTACGTCCAAAGCAGGGCAAACCTCATTAATAGCAAATGTGAGCACAAAACTATCAATAAGACTATCCCAACTTACAGTGCCATGGCGAAGCTCCACCTCCGTATACCAGTTCTTTGCTACAGGTTCTAGAGTGTGTATAAACCTATGTACCCATTCTTCATGAGGTACATGCTTCCATGCTTAGTAGCACTGCTCCAAATGTTCTTGAGGGCTAGTCTTACCATTAAATCTGCTTCGCACCTTTTGAGGTTGATCCATGAATCTCAGGCGAAGGAACTTTTGACAAGCTCCCCAACTAGGGATATACTTTTTATGACCATTCCACCATCTGGAAGGTGTGGCTCTAAATACTAAATCCAGAGTCTCCATTTTCTGTGAATTTGGTACTTGCTCTGAAAATTGTACAATAAACTCTTCTGGGTCTGTCAAGCCATCAAAAGTAGGTAAGACTCTTGTCTGTGAGCCAAGCCATCTGAGAGACTTGGTAATTCTTGCACATCGATGTCCATGTAGTTCATAAAGTCTATTCTGCCAATTCTCTAAGCCTTCGTCTGAATCAGTCATGCAAGAACTGTAACACTTCCAATCCATTATACCTTCAGTAGTAGGGTTAACATAGTCTTCTTCTTTAGAAGTGATGTTGTAGATATGATCCAAAACATCCTGATCTTCATCTCTGACTGGCTCTGTGTACCTTTCTCCTTGAGAAGGGTCCAAGGGTACTATGACTCTCAAGCCTTTTCCTTCAAAAGTCATCTGCCTGTTCTTAAGGTTGATTACTGTAGAATTCTCTATTGCCCATTCAATTCCTAGAAAGGCTGGATAGGGGTTGCTATCATCAATTATTTCAATGACTTCAAAATCTGCTAAGGTACTGACTCCATCAATGTCTACTGGTACACTAGGGAGTCTTCCCAAGGGCACAATCTTCTGCTGATTGGCTAATCTCAACTATATAGGGGACCATTCAAGGGTAGGTTTTCCCATTTGTTCCCATGTCTACTTAGTTAGGACATTTACTTCTGATCCCAGGTCTAAAATGATATCAGTCATGTCATAATCTCCTATCTGAGCATGCAATCTCATTTCTCTTCCAGTTCTTCTAACTCTATTAACGGTTTTTTCTTTACCAGAGCTTCGCTAAGGTTCACAAGAAGCAATAACTTCCTGTAACTCATTTAAAGCATTCTGATTTCTTAAGAGCTTCATACAACTCTGTAAAAATGATGACAGTGTACTTACTTTATCCGTCGAATCTTCTTGGGATTGTAACTGCTGTTGATGCTGTTGCGCAGGTGCCACTGATGTGCTCAGATCAACAACGTCTTTTTTGGCTTCCATAAATGTTTGTTTTTCTCTTCCCACATCAAATGTTGGAATTTTCTCTGGGGTCTTACGAACCCAAGCCTCGTTAGGCTGTTTCTCCTTATTCTGCACTTGCGTTGTATCTCCACTCCTTGTAACAACATTAATGGCTAGGATAGGTCTTTGCTCTATAGCAATCATCTGAATATTTTGAGTAGGATCACCATTTCTTTCTTGTATCTTGGCTATCAGCTATGGGCATTGCTCAATGACATGATCTACTGCTCTGCAATATCGACATGTCGTAGTTGGGTTCTGACAGTCTCTAGCTACATGTCCTGCCTGATTACAGTTATAGCAAACAATCTGGCCTCGACCTCTTCCAAGCATACCACCACGACCACGACCTTTGAAACTACCTCGACCACTGCGGTAACCATATCCGTCATTTCCTTGTGCATCGTTTTGTACCCTATAAGCATCATAGGTTCGTTCTCTCATCAGGTCAAAGTTGCGACATTCATCTTCGTTGTGTCCAACTGATTTACAGAACTTGCAATAGGGATTCTTAGGTACTTGCACATATCTCTGCAGTAGATAGCAGTCTTTAGGTCGATGCTGGCCAGTTGTTCTATAGATCTCACAATATAGAACATTAGGGTTAAATGGGTTCGGTGCACCAGTATTCAGGTAATTTCTTAACGTAGGGCACTGTTCTTTGTCGTGACCTTCTGTCTTACATTGTGTACACCAAACCTCTTCTCGAAGAGATTTCCCTTTTTTCATGTCGCGTAGCTCCAAATCCATTTCTGCTAACTGTGCTTGTATTTGGGCTATGCCAGAATTGTCTTCGACAGGAGCTGTTTCAAGCTTCATAGCAATTTCCAAAGCTTCTTGCTGATCAGCAACCTTCTGTTGCATAAGTGGAGTCCTGATATGAGGTAATAGGGCTGCAATGAACCATTCTTTATGCTGCGCTGGTCCAATAGTGAAACTAACTTGATCTAGCAGAACTTTGAACCTCTGATCAAAGTCCCAAACTGATTCACCTCGCCTCTGCTGAATTTATTTCAGTTTAGTTATACACTGTGACTCTGATTTAGTCTTCTTGAACTCTTTGATCATTGCTGTTTTAATATCAGCCAAGACATGGTTCTGAGTACTGGAAAAATTCATAAACTAGGTCAAAGCTTGGTCTCTAAAAGAAGTGACCAGCTACGCTCTTCTTATATCTTGATCCATAATGTTCTTAGCATTCCAAACAATTTCGCATAAGAACAAAAACTGCTCTGGATCCTCTGATCCAGTTCCTTTTAATACTGGGAGTTTGATATCATCGTTCATATGGGCCATAGTGGATCGAGGGGGGGAACTTACTGGGGTAGACTGACCTGCGACAGGACGAGTCGGGCTAGGGTTACTTTCAGACTGCAACGGGTTCTCAGGGGTAACAGATCTTCGCTGCAGAGTTATAGGAGGGTTTCTAACAAAAGGGTTTTCTTCAGGTTCAGGGTTTTCTGGACTTAATGGGGAATAACCGGTATTCTAGCCTAGGGTATAGGATTCAAGGTTTCTCTTATATCTTTTACCAGTTCGCAGCAAACCATTTTGCTCGTCGAAGTCACTTTCGCTTCCAAAAATAGGTTAGTAGCAATAAATCTAGCAATATGATTCTATAAGTAATTTACCTTTCTCAACCAAGAGCATTTTAATTTGCAGAATAAATGAATTTAGGTACTTACCCCTTGGTCCTTTGAAAAACTATCTTTCAGCTTCGCTAAAAGAGGTACTTGTGTCGATGGAAAATTCTGTCACAAATGCTTCAAGGGTTTGCATTGTCCAGAAATCAACAGCTTGTGATATCGCATTGTTCACCCTTTTCAATATGTTAATTCTTGCGGGGGTCCAGTCAGGAAACTGATCTTCCTTGAAGCTTTCTGTCAACCTGGATAACCACTGGTGCAATTCTATGTGGATACTACCAAAGAAAATTTCATGAATATCAGTTAAAACGTACCTTTGCAAGAAGTCGTCTGAGCTACGACGAGGATCCTTATTTTCTTGTTCAGCAAATTTTAGATAGGTAGCTTCAATCCAGTCATCGATTTATTTTACTGAGGGCCTCCAAAACATAGCCCTTCAGGTACGACGTAGATCCCTCTTTAAGCAGATACTGAGTTCAACCAGCAATGGAACCAATTTGTTGGGCTTAGGGAAGACCCGGGTTTTATACTCTTATCTTCGCACCAAAAAAAAGACCCACAGTGTTGGCCCTTTCGGGAACAACCTACGAATAGGTTGCAGTCTCACCCAAAACAACTATAGGGTGCCGCAGAATTAGGTTTCTGCAAGCAAAAGAGGGATATTACTGTACCTTTAGCCGTAACAAATAATAATCGTGTAATACAGAGCTTCGACTTTTACTTAAATAGCTTCGCAGTTTAGATAAACAAACAGTTTCTTGTTTAACCCTTAACTGGGAGTTCACAGCAAAGTTAATCTCTAGCAGTTATCTTACTTTATCTTTTATCTACTTATCAATGCATAAAAAAACATAACCGAAACAACACAAAAGAACCACCACAACACAAGATATACGTGGTTCACCCCCAGTGTAGGGGCTACGTCCACAGAACTATGTTTATATTCAACTCTTTACAAAAATCATAGTTCTGATCTGCGCACTCAGCTGCAGATCCTCTTAATCACCCAAAACTATGCACTCAGCTACAAAACCTTTCTTAGAAAAACCCTCTGTGCACTCAGCTGCAGAGGTCATCCACGCACACAGCTGGGACTTAACCTTAAACCAAAATAGGCCTTCACCTCAAATTATCATCATAATAGAACCTACTATAACCTTACTTGACTCCTTTACATAAGTGCCTTATTTATACAAGTGCACTATTACAATACCATGGACTTAAACCATGGGTACCCGCAAATCATGGGACATTTACAAAAAGAGGGACTTTGACTCAACCCCGACACCCCTAAGACTATTTTGCGTTGCAAATCCACTTACAAGCTTCCACCAAAACCGCGGAGTTACCAAAATTAATGACCATTAAGGCGCGCGCCCCAACAGAGTCATGTCATGCCCCGATGTTTCGATCGGGAGTTTCTATAATGTGAACAAGTCATGTCAAGTCATTGTGGGTAACCCTCCTATTTGTCAAGGGTTAAATTCCCCACAGTTGTGGGGCCCTAGGGTTATTAGACTATCCTAGAGAAGTTGACCCTAGGTGAGTCATTGTAAGTCGGGGCAATAGTCCCCACCATTGTGTTAAGGATAACCCTCCTTGTTGGTCAGAGGAGGCAAAGTCCCCACAAGTTGTGGGGAACTAGGGTTATTAGACACTCCTAGAGATATCGGCTCTAGCAAGTAAAATTGTTAAGTGAGGCCGACATGTTGGAGTGGGTTTCAAGTGAATGAAAGAATATAAATAGAGATTGAGCCTCTCTATTTATCACCCACACACTCAGCAGATCATTAATTTGCCCCAACAACTTTTGAGAGACTGCTGCTGTCAGCAGATCATCTTTATGTTTTTGGGTTTTACTTTTGGTGTTGATTCTATCTCTGATGAAGTTGCAGGGTTTTCTCCTTTATGGTTTTCCTGAGGAAAATTCTTTGTGTATCTTGTCTCTTGTGTTTATTGCTGTGCATGTTATTCTCTCAGTTAAAGATCCTAAGATCATAATGCTAGCTTGAATAATAAAAATATAACATGGTATCAGAACTAACCTGAGAAGAAGACATTGTGCAGTTACAAAATCTAGGGCTTCTTACTTTTTGGGACTCTCTCCATAATCCACCAGCAAAAGTATGCTAGGTTGACTCTCCATTGAAGGGCGCATCTTTCTGTTGAAGCAGAATTCGATTCTGAGCATTTTCAATTTTCGGTGCGGGAAATTAGGGCTTTCTATAGAAGAGGAATTTTTGAGTGAGCCTAGCATAGGATTTATCTCCTCATCAAAATCAAATTTTAGAGATCTGAGTCAATATTTTTGGTTGGGTGAAACTTCAGGAAAGTCAAACCTTAGTTTGACCCCAAGCTGAAAAAAACCCTAAATACTAAAACTGATAAGTTTTGGTTCATTCAATATATCTTGGGATTGGAGAAGTATCAGTTGCGGAAACTTGGATAGGTTGAATATAAAATATTTATTTACACTGTATCCAAATTTCAGCCTCCGATTTCCTATATTATGGGAGATATGATCCCTCCAAGTTTGGGTTCCAACCTCTTCTAGAATTCATCCCTAAACAGGACACCTGGGGAGAATTTCTATATCTTGGGATACCAAGGTCCAAATGAAATTACTGAAGATGTTCTGGAAAGGGAACGGACTTTACTTTCTTTGTTCCAAATTTCAGACCCAGAAGATGAAACAATGACACATGGAAGTCCATACAACTTTTCTTTTCTGAACAGTCCTGTAACAGGTCACATTGGGAAAATTATCATAAGTAGCAATTGGTGAAACAAATTCTGATGAAACATGTGGTGTTGAAACAGGGACATGTGAGGCTACCTCAATGAAAGGTTTCAAGCATAGAGGAGTAATAATTTCAAAGATACCACAGAATCAGTGTTAGGAATTTCTACAGAAGAAATTGGAAAACTAGGGCTTCATGTTTCGGGAGCTTCCCTCCACTGTTTTCAGAAAAGGAGTACATTGGATAGCTTGCCTTGAAGAGATATATATTTCTATCCAATCAGATCTAAAATATTCTAAGCTTTGAAAATTAGGGTTTCTCTGACAAACCCTAGATCAGCCAGCTCTGGAACCAGGACAGACTCCTCAAATCGGTAAGATCTAATATTTTGCTATTTTCATTTGAGGTTCTCATTTCAAAGTGATCTATCACATCCGATTGATGATAAGCTTAGTGAAGTTGACAAATTACAAGAATGAAAGTATATGATCTCTTTGAAGAAAATGTATTGGACACCTAAATGAGTAGAGAGGTTCCCGTTTTAGAGGGAAATGAGGCTCAAATCCTTACACAAGAAGAACTTGGTCAAGGCCAAGAATATCATTGTTGATTCAATCATGGATCAACTTGTACCACAAGTGTATTCCCTAAAGACACCGAAGATGTTTGATTCCTTGACCAAGCTGTTTGAAGGGAAGAACATAAATTAGAATATTACTTTGAGAAACTAGTTGAAGAATGTGAAGATCCAAAATGTAGAGACCATACAGTCATACTTTACAAGGGTCTCTCAAATCAAAGAATAACTTGTAGCAGTAGAAGAAGAAGTGGAGAATGCAGAAGTGGTGATAGCCACCTTGAATGGTCTTCCAGTATCATGGGATTCATTCATGAGATAAATGTGTGCCATAAGGAAGTGATTACTTTCAGCAGACTCTGGGAAGAAGAAGAAGCTCGACTCATAAGAAGAGAAGAGAAGATGGGAGCAACTGAAGATCAAGCTCTCACCATCCAAAGAATATCCCTCAAGCGATGAGGAATATGAAGAACTCAACTCTTGAAGAACCTTTTATCCATTTTAGCATTTGGATAAGAAATGATGCTATTATGAATGAAGAAGACGATGAAGCTGAAGGCTCAAGAATGAGTCTACCCATGAAACAAATAAAGATAAGCATTCAATTGTCATTTCATGATATTGTTTTGTTATGAATTTGTTTATATTCAGTTAATGTATTATGCATGATAGAATGTTTGCATTAATGACACTATACTACTAATATGAATGTGATGGGTAATTAGCTCATGGTGCTATACAACTCTCCATTGCTATTTATCTAGAATGAAACCTCTTTGTTGACATATTGGATTAGTGGACAATCTCAATGTTGTCCTGGTGGAGATGGAAGGCATCTAGAAAAGTTTCCATGAGATATGGATGAATGTTGTATTGGTTAAAATAGTTGCATGATCATATATTTATGCACAAGAATTTTCCATTATGAATATGCCTTATGAAATGTTTTTGACCATACAACTAATGCATTTGACTTATAGGAAAGATCGCATAAAATCACCTACAAGCAAAGAAGGATGGGACTTTTTCTGAAGAACAAGTGACGACAGTTCAAGATGAAGAATAATATAACGAATGCAGTGACATCATTGATACAGAACATTCCAACCATGAAGAATTAACCAAGAAGAAAGGGAATACCAGTTCAAGAAGAATGATGTCTAGAATGCAGTATCAATACATGAAGGGAAGTTCGTAGTTCTATCATGCAGTAGATGGAAACATCATGGGATACAAGGCAATATTCATAGCATGAGGCTTCTCATGAAAATAGAGCATAGACTATGAAGAGACATTTGCAGCCAGTGGGAGTTGAAACACATACATGATGAGCTTGATGAAGATCTTAACCCTTGCTACAAGGTTGATAAAGGATGACAAGCTCACAGATAGATGTGAGAAGAACGCTTTCAAAAATAGAGGATCTTGGTATCCAGTGACCCTAGATGGATACATAGAATATTAGTATCAAAGGAAGCTACTTGTCACTCCAGTACGGAATGTTTCAGTGCATAGAGTATGGAAGACAGAGGGAGTGATTGCAAAAGATCCTGAGGTTCGACATGGTACGAAAGGATGGATAGATTACTGATGACTCTAGGATTTACTAAGAGTAAAGAGGATTCCAACCTTTGCTTCAAGGTTGAAGGTGGAAGACCAGTGATGCTCCTGTTATATGTTGATGACTTGTTCCTCACAGAAAAGAGGAACTAATTAAAGTTGCAAGAAGGAGAATTGCTGCCAAGTTCTAGATGAAGAAATTGAGTGTTGCTTCATCAGAGTCGGTTGATGCCACGATGTATCATCAGATGATTTGTTCATTGATGTACCTGAAAGATACAAGATACAAGATCTGATATTTGCTTTGCTGTGAACACATTGAGACATGTTCACTTGATGGTTGCAAAGGGCATAGTTGAGTATGGGCTCAAGTATGATACAAATCAGAAGATTAACCTGGAAGGTTATGTTGATTCAGATTGTGCAGTGCCATCGATAGGAAGAACACTTCAGAGTGTTGCTTGAGTATGGGATCGGGTGTGATCTCTTGGTTTAGCAGGAAGCAGTCCTATGTGGCACTAAGTACAACTTAAGCAGAGTATGTCGCAGCTTGTTCAGCTAGTTGTGAGGAAGTATGGCTGAGGAAGCTACTGTCTGATTTATTTGATCTCTAGTTGATGCTACTTGAATACATTGCGACAACCAGAGTTGTGTGAAGTTGTCAAAGATCCTGGTGTTCCATGACAAGTTGAAGCATATAGAGATCAAATATCACTATATCAGGGATATGGTGCAGAGAGGAGCAGTGAAGCTCTAGTATGTTGTGACGGACGAACAAATAGCTGATGTGTTGATGAAGCCATTAGCCAGAGTGAAGTTTGAGTAATTCAGGGATAAGCTTGGTGTTCTCCAGATCGAGGTTCCTTCTAAGGGGAAGTGATGAGTTCGTGAGCCATTATGACATGGTGAAAGGATTGGTTCCTTCCATGGTCAGATGTAAGGGCTGAGACATTCTATCATGGTGAGAGGATTGGTTCCTTCCATGTCAGATATGAGTGCTGATCCATTCTGATATGACTATAGGATTGGTTCCTACATGATCAGATATAAGGGCTATTTCCATTCTTGGAATGGAGTTTTCTGGTCAATTACCAGGAATACTTGGTCTGGGACTGAGGGCCTTTCTGATATGATTGTAAGATGTAGTCTTACATGATCAAATGTGAGTGCATGGCCATTCTGATGTGATTGAGGGATTGGTTCCCACTTGATCAAATATAAGGGCTGATGCCATTCTCTGGGAGAATGGGGCACCTGGTCAGTTACCAGGAAAGCTCAATCTGGGACTGGGGGCCATTCTGATATGACTGTGGGATGTGTTCTCAGATGATCAGATGTGAGTGCAAGGCCATTCTGACAAGTAGGCCAGATGTAAGGGATGGGCCATTCTGACGAGTAGGTCAAATGTAAGGGTTGGGCCATTCTAACATGGCGAGAGGATGAGGTTCCTTCCATGGTCATATGTAAGGGCTGGTCCATTCTGACATGGTGAGGAGATTAAGTTCCTCTCATGGTTAGATGTGAGTGCTGGGCGTGATTTTCTGATGAGTCAAGGTCAGATGTAAGTGTTGGACAGGCCATTTTGACTTAGGGTCAGATATAAGCGCTAAGAAAGACCTACATGGAGGCTAGGCCTACACCCAACATGAAAAAGGGCTGGCTCTGTAGAAATTCCTGTGATGAGAAGAATCATGAGATAGCACCCGTGGTGATGATCCAGATCGAGTGATGATCTAGATCCAGTGATGATGATATAGCAGTGATGATCCAGATCAAGTGATGATCTAGATCCAGTGATGATGATCCAGCAGTGATGATTTAGATCGAGTGATGATCTAGATCCAACAATGATGATGATCCAGATCGAGTGATGATCTAGATCCAGTGATGATGATCTAGATCGAGTGATGATCCAGATCTAGTGATGATCCAGATCTAGTGATGATCCAGATCCAGTGATGATGATCCAGATCGAGTGATGATCTAGATCCAGTGATGATGATCCAGATCGAGTGATGATCTAGATCTAGTGATGGTGATCCAAATCGAGTGATGATCCAGATCTAGATGAAGATGACTTGAATATGAAGATGACGAGAACTCAATGATGATCCAGATGATACAGAGAAGAAGACTTGTGCTGATAAATTGTGTCGAGAGAATACCTTCCTAGTTAAGAGGGAGTGTTGATGTATTTGTAACTTCGGAATGTATTCATCCATATATCTTATGTATTGTACCCCAAT
Source organism: Pseudotsuga menziesii (assembly GCA_001517045.1). Classification (NCBI taxonomy): domain Eukaryota; kingdom Viridiplantae; phylum Streptophyta; class Pinopsida; order Pinales; family Pinaceae; genus Pseudotsuga; species Pseudotsuga menziesii. The sequence continues at coordinate 1,349,392 of LPNX011218594.1, forward strand.
GTTTATTTTGAGATGTGTCTATAATGTATTTGAGTCATGTCATGCCCCGATGTTTCGATCAGGAGTTTCTATAATGTGAACAAGTCATGTCAAGTCATTGTGGGTAACCCTCCTATTTTTCAAGGGTTAAAGTCACCGCAGTTGTGGGGCCCTAGGGTTATTAGACTATCCTAGAGAAGTTGACGCTAGTCGAGTCATTGTAAGTTGTGGCAATAGTCCCCACCGTTGTGTTAAGGATAACCCTCCTTGTTGGTTGGTGGAGGAAAAGTCCCCACAAGTTGTGGGGTACTGGGGTTATTAGACACTCCTAGAGATGTCGGCTCTAGTAAGTAATTGTTAAGTGAGGCCGACATGTTGTAGTGGGTTTGAAGTGAATGAAAGAATATATACAGAGAGTGAGCCTCTATATTTATCACACACACACTCACTCATTGGGGCACATGAGTGAGATGAGAAGTTGCTAGGACAAGAGAGAGACTAATGCTATTAGGGGATCATATTTATGTTTTCGGGTTTTACTTTTGGTGCTGATTCTATCTCTGAGGAAGTTGTGGGGTTTTCTCCTTTATGGTTTCCCCAAGGAAAATTCTTTGTGTCTCTTGTCTCTTGTGTTTATTGCTGTGCATGTTATTCTCTCAGTTAAATATACTAAGATCATAATGATAGCTTGAATGATAAAAATATAACATACAGATATCAAGGTACTAAATTTGTTTCTAAGACTATTTCCTGGATGATGAGCTGATGTCGACAGGAATAGTCTCATCGAAGGAGGGTCATGATGAATTCCACATCGACGAAACGAAACTCGAAACAAAGTTTTGGAATGATGTGAATGAGGTAACCAGAATACTGACTCAAAAGTACTGACACAAAGACTGTTTTTGACTACATAGGTAAAATTATTCAACTTCCCTTTGAACATCAGGCGGGACGACAAAAGGCTTGGCAGCATGACTAGACCAGACAAACACATAGTGCGATGGTGGACAATGCATTCGTTTGAGAGACTCGAAGGAGTGACATGACTGATGAAAATGGATCGCCATGGAAATCAACTGAATACCCAATAAACTGAAATGATATGCAGAAAAGTGCCATGTTCAAAGGTAATGACAAACTGCCATTTATTTGCAAAATGATTCCCTTCCCATAATTTCCCCATCATGGTTGATGAGTGCTTCTTTTTGTTTTTATGAGTTCAAAGAGGGTAACAAACACTCGTTATAGCTCGTCTGAAGACAAGTCCAAACTCATATGTTTTACAAACCTGAGAGAGGAGAGGTTCGTTACCAAAAGAGGGTCTCTCAATGTTAAATTTAACGAGTCCAATGAAAGTTAACTCGGTATCGTTCATGTTTAGAGAGTCTGAATGACCACGGAAGAATACTCCATAGGGTTATTTTTTGTATAATAGTTCATCTAAACCAAAAAAGTGATAACCTACCATTAGATGAACGACTCTTCAAGTGCTGTAACGAGGGTGAAGAAGACAAGATCACTCGACAATCTTTTCGTATTTAAGGAGCCTGAAAAGAGTTTAAAGAAGACTCCACTAGGTCTCTTTTCATGATGAGGGATTTTATGAGTCTGAAAAGAATCAGAAAATGACTCGGACCTTTGATGCTAAGTTTCGAGAGCATGACCAAAGTGTTGCAATAAATGCTCAAATAATTTTTCCATTTTATGGTAGTACGAAAAAGTAAAAAACAAACTCCCAAAACGTTTACTGCTACCGCTCTTTATCCTGCAATGACTTAAAAACAATTGTTAAAACTCTCCAATAAACGACTTTAAAGGATCATGACTGATAGATTTTCAAAAAAATTGACATGCCAAAACCTATAATGCTTATAAAAGGTATGTAAATAGTAAAAAACAAAACATTTTACCATTTACCCATAGTGGAGAGCCTCTGGAGCATTTTCTTGGCCAGATTTTCAACTGCTGATTCCGGGAGCATCTACCATCGGATTTAGGCACCGTGAGTTCCAGGTAATAGCTTAAACCATACTCTTTCATTTTATTCTTTCATTTTTGATTTTTGGGGGCATTTTGGGCTATTTGAGTGATCCCTAAAACCATGGATGCGAGCACCACTCTTATCCCTTGCGGGATAAGTGGTACCCCGCTAGAACCTCGCCTAAAACACTTGACACAGGCAGTGTCACCGCCTGTCCTCAATGGGACACATTCGGTGCTGACCGTGGGTGAATAAAAATATATGTACAAGGAAAAATAGCTCAAATTTGATGATTTGAATGATTGATGATGTTTCTAATTGGCCTTGTGATGGTTTTTGACAGGTTCCCATTGATAAAAAATGGTAATATGGAAAGAGAGGCAACATGACAATGATGATTCATTTTCCGAACGAAACGTGGGTTGCATATCCACGTTGAGATACTGTGGTCTTCTAAATTTTTTCCACACACCCAACATGGTATCACATGAGCGCCTATTAGAGCATATCCTCCGGATGTGGAATCCAGAGCAACAATATTTTGAGGTGGGTGCTCATGTATTGACAATTGAAGTAGATGATATCTACTTCCTGATAGGCCTATCGAGACGGGGTGCTCCCATCTCTTTGACTTGTTCCCATGGAGGGGACATCACTACCTAAGAGCTTATAAATTGACATTGTATTCTTAGGACCAGAACATCGGGGAAGAAAATCCCCATAAAAGTAGTGGTGGATGGCCCACTATGGACAATTTTATTTACCATGCAAAGAGTGGCGGGAAGCTAAGGTGTACATAAAGAATTTAGAGCACATATTCTCTAAGATATGGAGGCCATGGTGCCTACAGTCTTCAATTGGGCGAAAGCTCTACTTCTGATTTTCAAAGATCAGCTGACCAATTGTTGGTAGGGGGAGCTAAAGCAGTTCAGTTTCTGTTATACTTAAATCCTGTAACCATCATGTGATGAGATCCTATCACCTAAATCACTCTATCATAAGGGAACAAAAGTGGTACCCTAGGTAAAATTGGAAAAATATAAGTTTCTCGAGGCTTCTAGATCATGAGCCTCATGTCCTCCCTTATCCCCATCAATATTGGTTAGTTTGAGCTCGAGATCCCCCTTGTTAGGATCTTGGAGCCACAGCACCCACAATTGTCTCAACTATCCCTATCCATTGAGCCTTATAAATACAGGCTCATATCCATAGTTGAGGGGGAGAATTGAATGGTATTGTTATGCTGTTTAATTGACTACTTAGTACAAATAATTGGAGAGCAAGTTGGAGCTTTTGGGGATGAAGTGCTTGTCTTATGGAGGAGTTTGTCAACACTAAGGCAATGGTTGTAATCTTCTTCATTCATTATTAATGCAAAGCTGATTTCTGTCCCACATATTTGTTGTTTCGATTTCGTGTGTATATGTTACTAGATTCCTTAGTCACTAGTATGGATGTGTAGATGATTTTTTGGTAGATTTGATGTGCTTGTTTGTTTGACATGTTTGCAGGTACACAGGTTTGTGATCAAAGCAATATTCCAGGTGTTTACAACATTCAGGGAAGGTCTTCATCCTTTGTCGTTCACTCATTTGTTCTGGATCTGAACCATTCAGACCAAAGGAATAATTTCTGTCCGCAGAAGGTGCAATATTCTTGATTACAAATCTTGAGACTCTATTGGGGACCATGATTTTGCATCCCTTTTTTCCACTGATATTGTCAACACACCTCAAACTCCTATATTGTTACAGAACATAGATTCAGGATTAGTGAAAACTTGAAAATTATTGACAAGAATTATAGGCTTCAACCAAGGTGAAGTTTCTTCTTCTCTTTTCAAATCAGATAAAGGTGGTATAATATCTAACTGATCAGGGTTACATAGGGCTGGTGATGACTAAGACCTTCTAATTATTCTAGTTGTTTTCAGTATCTATTCTGGGTTTGAAACACCCAACTGCAAAGGTGAACTAGGTCTGTTTCTTGTTCCAACTCCCTTAGTAGCCACTGTGACAAACTGGTGAAAAGTAGTCTTTAATATTTGCTGGTTTAAGTTCACCTCTCAAAACCAGTGAAATGATAAGTATCCCAGGGAAAAATATGTTTTCAACTTCATTCCCCAGCAATAGCTCCAAAGATGTTAGTGCCAGAAATTGTTCCCAGACTACAAGAGAACAAGCCAACAAAATCTCAATAATCTCAATAAAGTAAAATGGGGTTTTTAGGGTTTTCAAGGTTTTTTGGTTGAGCAGTTTGAAGATAAGCGGGAAAACATTCATAAAACCAAATTAAACACTAAATCATGAGCATTGAATGGTTGAGATTCATAACATATAAACCATAATCCAACAGAAAACACAATACTGAATTTCACCCACAATTGACAAGCATTCCAAGCATAAAAACATTAAACAAGCAATGAATATACCAGCTGAGTAACTAACACAAGTTATAAATGAAACAAAACAATAAACTAAAGGGAATATAGTGCATATATTTCATAATTCAGTCCTCAAAATACACATAAGAGTCTTTACTTAGCTCATAAACCAGCCTGATGACCTCCCCTTGTCAGCAAAAAATCGAACCCATTGTCTTCTTTGAGACTTACATTTATCCTATTCTCCAAAATTAGTTAAGTAACTGAACCCTAATTATTTTTTTAGTCTACCCATCAAATAGTTCCATCTAAATAATGCTTACAAACATAAAATAACTTTCAAACTTAACTAATAATTGATTATCTTAACTAACTTTACAGATCCTTAGTTGCTTCAGCTAGTAAAGCAATTCCTTCCAAGGCTTGAGCTTTCCTTCTTGCCTTTAATTGATCTGTCTCCATGTCTGCAATATTCCTTGTTAGCTCTTCATTATGCTATTGTAGGTCCTGGATGGTTTGCTTTAACACTGTGAATTGACTTTCTGTTTTCCTTTTCCTTTTCAATGCTTCTCTTGAAACTATAATTATCTCTTGATACTGACTGTTTACTTCCTCCAAATCCTCTCTGATCTTTCTGTTTGCAGTGAATAGGCCATCATTAGTTTCCTGCATGTACTCAACCTGATACTTATATTGTTTGATATTTCTTTGTAAATTCTCTTGTTCTGAAATTGAAAGGAGAAGTTCCAATTGCTTGTTTGACTGTTATTCTATCTGCCCATAATGCGTACTTTAGCATAGAATCCCATAATCTTTTATTATGCTTCAACAATTTCCTAATACTCTGAATGATGTTTTTATTTGAGGACTCAGCTAAACCATTACCTTGAGGATAGTAAGGGGTTGAATGTTTCAACATGATGCCATTCTTTTCACAAAATGCCCCCATAGCCTTAGACTTAAAAGCTTTTGCATGATCAGTTAGTATTCTTTGTGGACACCCGAATCTGCTAAGAATATTTTCTTCAATAAAATCTATAATTACCTTATCTATGGCATTCCTCTTGGGGATAGCCTCCACCCACTTAGTAAAAAAATCTGTTGCAGTCAAAATCCACTTATGTTGTCCTGAGGAAGATGGATTCATCTCTCCTATAAAGTCTAGACCCCACTACTGAAAAGGGGCACTTATTGCAATTGGTTTTAAAGGTAGTGACAACAAATTTTGTTTACCAGCAAATTTCTAACAAGGGATACATGCTCTTAACTGTTGATATACGTCTAAAAATAAAGATGGCCAATAGTATCTAAATCTTAGAATTTTATATGATGTTTCCTTCCAATACTTATGACCTCCACAAGCACCTTCATGAGATTTATAAATTACTCCTTCAATTTCAGGTTTATCTAAGCATCTGAGTAGGATATACCCTGGATCTTTCTAAAACAGCTGCTGCTCTACCAAACAGTACTTAGTAGTTCTTAACTTTTGAGACCTTGCAACTTTTTTTATCTAATTGATCTGGACATTGTAAGTACAAAATAAAATATATAATGTCTGCATACCATGTATATGCTGAATAGAAATCCATAATCTTCTCCTTCTCCAGCGCTGCTTGATTTTATTCCTGTGCTAGCTATTCTGCCATCAAATGCAATCCTAAAGCTTGGCAATTTGATTAAGCTAATAGCTAAGCTAAACCTTGTCCCTTTACTAGCTTTGTAGGTCTGATATGCACATCATACTCCATGATTTTAGCAATCCTCATCCATACATCCTTAGCTTCAATATTCTGATTATCATCATAACTGAGAAAGGCTTCCTAGTGCTCCTCAGCTATAGTTTCACCCCGTCCATTAAACCTAGGTAGGTATTTCTGATAATCACCTCTAGGAAGTGCATTCAAAGGCTGAGGCAAAACTAAAGGTGCATACCTAGCTGCAACCATTTGGTCCAACATATCTACTGGCTGATTTTGGGCTGCCATTTTTAGGTTGATTGACTTTGGTGATGGAAAGACTTGACTGGAAATTGGCTGAAATGGAGTTTTACCAACTCTTAGATGAAATAGAGGAATTTTACCAGGAGATACTGTCTTTTCTTTTTTGAAGGATTGAGGATCAGTGAAAACTTGAAAATTACTGACAGGAATTATAGGCTTCAACCAAGGTGAAGTTTCTTCTTCTCTTTTCAAATCAGATAAAGGTGATATAATATCTAACTGATCAGGGTTACATAGGGTTGTTGATGACTGAGACCTTCTAATTCTTCTAGATTTTTTCAGTATCTATTCTGGGTCTGAAACACCCAACTGCAAAGGTGAATTAGGTATGTTTCTTGTTCCAACTCCCTTAGTAGCCACTATGACAAACTGGTGAAAAGTAGTCTTTAATATTTGCTGGCTTAAGTTCACCTCTTAAAACTAGTGAAATGATAAATATCCTAGGGAAAAATATGTTTTCAACTTCATTCCCTGGCAACAGCGCCAAAGATGTTAGTTCCAGAAATTGTTCTTAGACTACAAGAGAACAAGCCAACACAATCTCAATAATCTCAATAAAGTAAAATATGGTTTTTAGGGTTTTCAAGGTTTTTTGGTTGAGCAGTTTGAAGACAAGAGGGAAAACATTCATAAAACCAAAGTAAACACTAAATCATGAGCATTGAATGGCTGAGATGCATAACATATAAATGATAATCCAACAAAAAACACAATACTGAATTTCACCCACAGTTGGCAAGCATTCCAAGCATAAAAACATTAAACAAGCAATGAATATACCAGCTGAGTAACTAACACAAGTTATAAATGAAACTAGACAATAAAATGAAGGGCATATAGTGCATATATTTCATAATCCGGTCCTCAAAATACACATAAGAGTCTTTACTTAGCTCATAAACCAGCCTGATGACCTCCCCTTGTCAGCAAAAAATCAAACCCATTGTCTTCTTTGAGACTTACATTTATCCTATTCTCCAAAATTAGTTAAGTAACTGAACCCTAACTGTTTTTTTAGTGTACCCATTGAATAGTTCCATCTAAACAATGCTTACAAACATAAAATAACTTTCAAACTTAACTAATAACTGATTATCTTAACTAACTTTACAGATCCTTAGCTGCTTCAGCTAGTAAAGCAATTCCTTCCAAGGCTTGAGCTTTCCTTCTTACCTTTAATTGATTTGTCTTCATGTCTGCAATCTTCCTTGTTAGCTCTTCATTATGCTATTGCAGGTTCTGGATGGTTTGCTTTAACACTGTGAATTGGCTTTCTATTTTCCTTTTCCTTTTCAATGCTTCTCTTGAAACTGTAATTAACTCCTGATACTGACTGTTTACTTCCTCCAAATCCTCTCTGAGCTTTCTGTTTCCAGTGACTAGGCCATCATTAGTTTCCTACATGTACTCAACCTGATACTTATATTGTTTGATACTTCTTTGTAAATTCTCTTGTTCTGAATCAATACTCTTGTCTCTTGCTGATGTTTGTAGCCCCTCAGGTATCCATGGGATCTTTAATTTCTTATAAATTTCCTCATCTTCTTCCATAAGTCTTGTAGAAGTTACATGAAACTTTGGAAGTTCTTCATTTTCAGCATTGCATGGAGCTTTTTCTTCAACCATCTCCTTCTTCTCTAAGCAAGAACTCTTTACCTCACTTTGTTGCTGCTCTTGCAACATTTGATTTCGAATCTCCAGAAATATATTAGATATCTTTGTATCAGTCATGACAGATTTTCCTTTTGATTCTATTGGATTTTTATCTTTACTGCCATCTTCAACATTATCAAATTTGTCCTCAGACGATGAATCCTCTATCAGTGTGACCTTTTCTTTGACCAACTTAGGATTTAACAGTTTTTTCATGTTTAGTCTAAGTTTATTCGTAGGTCTTGTTTTAGGTCTCTAAACTAGAGCAATCTCTCCAAACATATTGAGAGTCTTTCCTTGATGAGTGATTGAGGTAAACTCAACAACTTTCATTTTCTTTCTTTTTGACAGTGCTTCCTCATCACAATGAGTGTGAAGCTTTTACTCAGTAGAAACCCTAGCTGCGTTTGTAGTAGGAATTCTATCATCATGAAATAAGTATTTCTCATCTTCCTCTGATATAACTGTGATAGGGCTTTTATTTTGCACTTCAATATATTCTTTTAAATCTTGAATTGTCTCTACAGGTACAACATCTTCAACTGGCTCGACTTCCTTTATTTCTGGCTGTAAAGTCTTGCTGTCATTCTCATTAACTTGCTGTTCAATTTCAGAATTTTTATTTTCTTGGTTTGAAACTTCTTCTGGTTCAACCTTTTCTTCACTCTTGACTGCTACCTTTTTCGTAAGCTTCTTAGTCAAAGATTGACCTTTGTCTACTTGTCTTCTTTGTGGCTGTTCCTCTTGATCAGTTTTTAAGCCTGGCTAGAAGATGAAATGATCCCAAGTCTTCCCCCTATTCTGCAAGACAATGCTTATGATAAGCTTGATGAGTCCATGATGGAAAACAGACTGCTTTGTATGATTTTGGTGATCTCTAACTCTGCATGACATCTTTTGTAGACTTTTCAGGAAGAAGAAAGGTAAGTTCATTTTGGACTCATCACTAAGATTCTGAAGAAACCTAAAGTGATATTTTAAAACGAAAGCATATCTACCCTCACAGGTAACATAAATCCACAATACTTTAATGGGCTCAATCCAATCAGGTTTAAAGTTATGGATTGGAACACCTTTTCCCCAATATACAATCACACTAGGAAGCAAGTACTTTTGAGCATTGAAGGTGAATGGAACCTTTTTAAACCATAAATCTCCCTCATCCTGGATCCCTGTTGCCTCAGCTATCAATTCCTTAGTTAATTTGAACTTTAAGGTGTCAAAAGACACTATGTCTCTGTCTAGGCATTGAGCAAATCTATAAGACACCTCTGCATGATATCCTTCAATTTTCTTAAAGAATGTTAACCTTCCTGCATCTGAAAATAACTGTGCACATTGTGGAAAATTCTTCACCCAACTTAGGTCAGAGGGCTCTACCCTGTTTGTTTTTCCACTCTTTTTCATATTTACTATGGTTAAACAACTTTTGTTGATATACCATAGTCTAAATGTCTTCAAATATCAATAGACTGACCTAAAATACAGTTCAGGAAACTCCAACAAGCTCTTCTATGAATTCTACTGTTCAAATGATGAATAATTTGAAGGTATTGGTGAATAATTCATCATCTATCATGGATTGGGTCTTAAAAATAATATTCAGCCTTCAAATTTGTTATTAATTGTTTTTTCAGAAAAAAACCCTGAATTCAAAAAACCCTAGCAAAGGCACATGGGATACCTATTAAGATGATCAATTCAGGTGTTGAATGTAGTTATTTCAGTAGTCAAGTGTCGAATTGCATGCTCCACCTGTCTTTGACTACTTAGACCACGCCAGCCTGTCGCTGCCGAGAATCCCTAATTTCTCGTTTAGTTTTAAAATACCGAATCCTGCGCACTGATTTCTCTCCACGATCTTCACTTACCCTTCATGTCCTTCAAATAAAACATAATCTCAAAAGCTTTGTTTCATTATGCTCTACTGTCATCATTATACCTGCTCAGCATGAAAACTGCCATGATTTCATCTATATGATGGCATTCCACCTGCTTTACTAATTAAATTGTCAAAGACACGTATCAAATGCATCATACAATGTGATTGACACCTTAGGTATGAGAATCCCGAAGAAATTTGACCAAAAAATGATAATTTTAGCTCGCGTGATTTTCTTGTAGCGCTCTAGTGTATCGATTTTTGTCTTGAGCTACAAGAAAATCCAATTTAATGATTTCACAAGATTAGGCTAATGATATGAGTTTGCACTTGGTTTAGGGGTTAATATTTAACTTTTATGCTATTTAAAAAAAACTCTTTAATCCATATATGCCTTATATAACCCCTCAATTATAAAATCAAAGCAAAATTTGTAAAAATAAGCTTATAAATAAAATATCATGAGAATTAAAAGTTTAAAATCAACATTATCCCTATCAACAAAATTTTCTAGAAACAAAAAGTAAAAGCAAGGTTCAAAATATGAATAAAAGCATAAAAAAAATGGAAGAAAAAAACATGACCTAACATATTGAAAGTAGAGCTTCCGCATAGTTGAAAATTGTGGGCGCCATGGCCTCTATGGCATAGAGCATATGTGTTCTAGATGCCTGGTGTACCCCTTGGATTCCTACCACTCTCTGCATGCTAAATAAAACTATCCGTAGAGGGCCATCCACCACTGCTTTTATGGGAATTTTCTTCCCCGATGTCCTGGTCCCAGGAATACAATGGTGGTTTATCAACTCCTGAGTAGTAATGTTCCCTCCATAGGAACCAGTCAAAGAGATGGGAGCACCCCGTCTCGATAGGCCTGTTAGGAAGTATATGTCCTCTACTTCAACTGTCAATATGTGAGCACCAACCTTGAAATATTGTTGCTCCGGATTCCACATCTGGAGTATATGTTCTAATAGTCTCTCATGTGATACCATGTTGGGTGTATGAAAAAACTTTAAGAGCCCACAGTATCTCAATGTGGCTATACAATCCGCATTTCGTTAAACAAAGGTATCGTCATTGTCATGTTGCCTCTCTTTCCATATGACCATTTTTTTATCAATGAGAACCTGTCAAAAACCATCACAAGACCAATTAGAATCATTCCCAATCATTCAAATCATAAAAAATGAGCTAGTTTTTCTTATGCATGCATTTTTATTTACCCATGGCTGGCACCGCCTGTGCATAGTGTCTTTGGTGTGGTTCTAGAGGGGTACCACTTATCCTGCAACGGATAAGAGTGGTGCCCGCTTCCATGGTTTTAGGGCTTGCCCAATGGGCCCAAAACACCACCAAAAATCAAAATTGAAAGCATGAAATGAAATAGTATGGTTTAATCTATTACCTAGAACTGATGGTGCATGAATCCGACGGTAGATGCTCTTGATATTAGTGACTAAAAATCTGGCCAAGAAAATGCTCCAAAGGATCTCCACTATTGGTAAATTTTAAAATGTTCTAATTTTTTACTATTTACATAAATTTTACATACATTTTATGGTTTGACATGCTATATCTTTTTTTTAAAATCATTTATTACTCAAAATCTATTAGTCATAATCCTTTAATGTCGGCTAGTGGAGAATTTAACACTTGTTTTTCAAGTCATTATAGGATAGAAGAGCGGTAGCAATAAAAGTTTTGGGAGTTTGTTTTTGACTTTTTCGTACTACCATAAAATGAAAAAAATATTTTAAGCATTTATTGCGACACTTTTGTCACTCTCTCCAAATTTAGTATCAAAGGTCTGAGTCCTTTTCTGATTCTTTTTAGACTTATAAAATCTCTCATCGTGAAAAGAGACCTAGTGGAGTCTTCTTTAAACTCTTTTCGGGCTCCTTAAATACAAAAAGATTGTCGAGTGATCTTGTCTTCTTCACGCTCATTAAAACACTTGAAGAGTTATTCATTTGACGGTAGGTTATCAATTTTTCAGTTCAGGTGAACTATTTTACGAAAAAGGACCCTATGGAGTCTTCTTCCGTGGTCGTTTAGACTCTCTAAACATGAACGATACCGAGTTAACTTTCATTGGACTCATTAAATTAAACATTGAGAGACCCTCTTTGGAAACAAACCCCTCCTCTCTCAGGTTCGTAAAACATATGAGTTTGGACTTGTCTTCGGACAAACTATAACAAGTGTTTTCTACACTCTTTGAACTCGTAAAACCGAAAAGAGGCACTCATCAACCACGATGGGGAAAATGGGAAGGGAATCATTTTGAAAACAAATGGCAGTAGTTTGTTGTTACCTTTGAACATGTCACTTGTCTGCATATCATTTCAATCAATTGGGTATTCAGCTGATCTCCATGACGATCCAATTTCATGAGTCATGTCACTCCTTTGAGTCTTTCAAAAGAATGCATTTTCCACCATTGCACCGTGTGCTTGTCTGGTTTAGTCATGCTACGAAGTCTTTTTGTCGTGTCGTCTGATTTTCAAAGGGAAGTTGAAGAAGTTTTACCTCTGCAGTAAAAAAAGTCTCTATGTCAGTACTTTTGAGTTAGTATTATGGTTACCTTATTCACATCATTCCAAAACTCTGTTTCGAGTTTCATGTCATCGATGTGGGACTCATCATGCCCCTCCTTCAACGAGACTGTTTCCGTCGGCATCAGCTCATCATATGAGAAATAGTATTAGAAATAAAACTTAGTACCTTGAGATCTGTATGCCTCAATGACATATTCTCTCGCTCTTGACATAGGTTCACATCATTGACCTTTGATCGATAGAATCACCTGGGTGTTCGACATCAAGACATCTATTCACGCTCGGTATATTGTGCTAGGGTACCTTGGGAATCATTGACATCAATGGTGATCTCCCTCGAACTTGTTAACGGTTCACATCATTTGCTGGTAATCAAGTGGTTTCTACCATGTTCGACTTTAGAACATTGTAATCACATGGATAGAATCATACTTTGTGGAAGACGAGATGAAGACCCTGGGTATTTTTTTAGTGCTCATTGATTTCCCTAGGTTGTGATGCAGTTTTGTATATCTAGCATGGATCCACATTTGTATGGTCGTGGCTATGCTCAAATTTGTACATAGATCTACGTTGTATGTCCGGTAGCTGTGTCCAAGTTTGAGTCCTCTATCACATGGATCTATGCTGTATTCTAGTATCCATGTTTGTTTATTCCGCTCATGGATCTGCCTTGTATTGGTTCACAGCCATGATTTGGTTACATTTTGTCAATGAGTCAGAAATATTGATGTACTTTAGATCCCTACTCGATGACATTATCCGAATGAGCTGACATTCTCACCTCGAAGTGACAACTTGTTCTCTCAAAGCTCTCGCTTATTGTATCCCTCTAAGCCTCATGCTTTGGGGGGCATTCTGTTATACCTAAATCCTATCACCATCATGTGATGAGATCCTTAACCGCTATGTTTTCCCTTAATCTCAAAACTTGGAGTGGAAACTTGCTCTGGATGTTAATTCTACTTGAAAAAACCTCGCACCGTGCTTACCTTTTGGCTGATGAGTGGTACCTTCTTCAGCAATGCCTGTGTCCTGTTATAGAGAAGCGATGCCACCACCTATAGGCCTTGTTATTAAAGTGGTTCTCACCTAAACCTCTTTGTCATAAGGGAACAAAAGTGGTACCCTAGGTAAAATGGGAAAAAGAGAAGTTTCTTGAGGCTTCTAGATCACGAGCCTCCTGTCCTCCCTTATCCCTATGAATATGGGTTAGTTTGAGCTCGAGATCCCCCTTGGTAGGATCTTGGAGCCACCTCACCCACAATTCTCTGAACTATCCCTATCCATTGAGCGTTATAAATATAGGCTCATATCCATAGTTGAGGGGGATATCTGAATGGTATTGTTATGCTGTTGAATTGACTACATAGTCCAAACCATTAGAGAGCATAGAGAGCAAGTTGGAGCTTTTGGGGATGAAGTGTTTGTATTATGGAGGAGTTTTTCAACACTAAGGAAATGGTTGTAAGCTTCTTCATTCATTCTTAATGCAAAGCTGATTTTTCGTCCCACATATCTATTGTTTTGATCTCGCATGTATATGTTACTAGATTCCTTAGTCACTAGTATGGATGTGTAGATGATTTTCTGGTAGCTTTGATGTGCTTGTTTGTTTGACATGTTTGTAGGTACATATGTTTGTGATCAAAGCAGTATTCCAGGTGTTTACAACATTCAGTGAAGGTCTTCATCCTTTGCTTTTCACTCATTTGTTCTAGATATGAACCATTCAGACCAGAGGAACAACTTCTGTCCGCAGAAGGTGCAATATTCCCGATTACAGTTTCGGTTCCATTCTAGTGTTTTTTGTTTTTGAGTGGGTTCCCTAGATGAGATCCTAGGTGGTGTTCACTGATTTGAGGGAGAGAGACCCTCGCATGCTGAGGTGGGTCCATATCATGGCCCACACAGGGGTGGGTAGAGGGGAGGTAAAGTTCGGTGACCCGTTCCTCCGATGGTTGAGAGATCAGCTCCTCATGGTGGAGGACTATGCATATGCGGGCACTGACTTCAGTGGTGACCCTGACCTACCACTTCCACCTGGTGGATAGTGGGGTGATATCGGTAAGAAACAAAAACCATAAAATGACAATTTTGTTTTGATGTTTTATACTTTTTATGTGTAGTAATGAGACTTGAATGTTTTCATGCAGATTTCAGAGCAACATGACCTGGGGGATCCTCCCCACTAGACAGGACAGCCGGAGCTCACTTTGTACCATAGGGAGATGATGTGATAGGGGAGATAGAGGAGAACCTTGAGAGGTTGATCCTAGACATCCCAGATGCCTTGATCGACGACCTCCCACTGAAGTACCAGAGGCCCACTGCGGGAGTACCGATTCGTTTCAGTAGACATCTACATCAAGTAGCCCGGGTGGTCATGTGTTGCCATGAGCATCAATAGATGATGGGCTGCATGATGTGTTCACTGAAAGCTGATGGATAGCTTCAGGAATTTTGTATGATGATTTTTTACTTGAAATCTTGAGCACTTCAGATGAGGTCTCGTTACCTATTTTTTGTAAAACATGTTTATATATATATANACCATGTTTGATTTTAACGTCATGAATGGGAAATATACCAGTCTAGGATGTAATTTGCCAATGAGTCGACAACTGCATTATCTTCCCTAGGGATATGCCTATAGGTAATAGATTTAAATGACCTATCCAATAAATGTACCCTCCAGAAGAGATGGAGAAGCACATGATTCCTAATTGTATAGACATGGTTTAAATGAAAAACCACTAGTTGTGATCCATCAAAACTACCAAGTTACGAACATCTTGGGAGGTAGCTTCAACCAGAAGACCTATGACTGCTCGATACTCGATGATATTGTTGGTAGCGGGACCAATACAAACCACTCCTGAATTGACCAAATCATAAGCTATGGAATAGAGAACCCAATCAGCTTAGGAAAGATTGAAGGTGTGGCAGCAAGCACCATCAGTGAAGCCGTAGAAAGCCATCTACTCTGCACGACCAAAACATGGTATACACGGATACAAACACTAAACTCAAAACCATATGGAATATACTTAAGCACATTGAAAGTCAAGTAATATACATATATACAAGGTACTACACAAGAAATATCTAGGGATAGTACCTCTTCAGGTACATCCCATTGCGAAGTTTTCCTAAGGGGATTCCATCATAGTCGACGAGCTCATAGGCCCCTTTGTCTAAAACTTTGGAAATAACGAAAGGACCATACCACATGGATTCGAAATTCCCTTTCCCTAGTTTGTCATATATATGATCATAAGTCAAAAATAGGTCACCTTCGTTAAAGGCACGAGGTTGGACAAACTTGTCATACTGTGCCTTGACGCGTTTCTTGTGTGCCTCATTGGCTAAGGCAGCATCTCTTCTAGTTTCGTCAAGGTTGTTTAAGTAGAGAAATATTTCTTCCTCTGAGGAAGTGTCTGGGAGAAGTTTGACGGCAAGTTTCAAGGATGGAATTTGACATTGAATCGGCAAGACAAATTCTATTCCATAGACAAGCTGGAAGGGTGTAAAACCAGTAGCTGTTTTTACCGAAGTCCTGTAAGCCCAAAGATCGGAGAAAATAATATGGTGTCAGTTGGATTTATGGTCTCCAACCATCCAATGAAACATTGTTTTTAAAACTTTGTTAATGGCCTCGACTTGACCATTAGCTTGCAGATAATAGGGAGTAGGTTTTCATGATGAAAACCTAGCTTGGCACTTAATTCCTCCATCATTTGATTACAGAAATGTGATTCGTGATCGATGACTATGGACTGCGGGACTTCGAATCTTGCTATCACATGATTGAACAAGAATAGAGCAGTAGTCTTACCGTCCTCTACATATGTAGGCATAGCCTCAACCCATTTTGTAAAGTAATCAACGGCTATGATGATGTAACCATGCCCCCCGGCTGAGGTAGGCTTACAATGCATGTAATCGATCCCCCATTTAGCGAAAGGGCCAATGAAAACGACATGGTGTAACGGAGCAGGGTGGGTGCACTTTTTCGGATAGAAATGTGGGTAGGGTGGGAATTTCTTAACATCCTCGTGACAATATTTAAAGACTGAAGGCTAGAAATAGCTAGCGCGAAGGATTTTCTGGGCTGTAGCCATCCCAGATAGATGACCACCACATGCTCCAGAGTGGCAATCATTCAAAACTTGTTTAGCTTCCTCGTGGTTAAGGCATCGTTGGAGAATGGGATCGATGCCACATCTATACAAAGTGTCATTCAAGATGAGGTCATATCTTGCGTGGTGACGGATACAGTGGTGATCGTCATAGGATAGAGTGGGCTGAAATATTTGTGTCTGGAGATAAATGAGAAAATCTCCATACCATGGGTCAGTAGTGCTTATCAGGAATAGGAATTCATCCGGGAATAAATCACTAGGCTCAGATTCTGTCGAAGCACAAGGAAGATCACACATGAGCTCAACAAAGACCAAGGATTTCTTTGACTTAGTTTTGGAAAATTCCAGATCAAACTCTTGTAGGATGACTATCCATTGGGAATACTTGCCCCCAAGCACCTGACGAGTCAGGATGTAATACATAGGGTTCTGGTCTGCCAATACAGTGGTTGTGCAGAGCAAAATGTAGTGATGAAATTTTTGAACAAAAATTACCGTGGCCAATGCTAATTTCTCCATGCGTTATTATCGAGTTTCACAATCCATGAGATTCTTACTAGCATAGTATATGATGTGCTCCTGACCTCCAGGATTCTCCTGCACCAAAACCATAGCTATGGTAGTAGTGGAGGAAGCAATGTATAAGAGAAAATCCTTTGAATAATCTAGGGGGAGTATAATGGGTGAATGAGTCAGAGCGTGTTTGAGATTATCAAAGGCTCGTTGGGCTTGGTCATCCCAAAAGAACGGAGTGTCCTTCTTAAGGAGATGCATATAACCGTGTGTTTTCTCTGCAAAATTGCACACGAAATGGCGGATGAATTTTTCCTTCCCTTGCAAACTTTCGACTTCTAGAAGGTTGGTTGGGGCTGGTAGGGGTAGAATAGTGGAAATTTTCAATGGATCTATCTGCATGCCATCCTTAGAAACCACAAAACCTAATAGGCATCCTGTCTCAATGCAAAAAACATATTTATGAGGATTGAGCCATTTGTTATAAAGATGACATCTCAGGAAAATGTCTTTAAGATGACCAGGGTGGTCCTCCCGTCACTGTGAATGAGCTGGGAGGTCATCAAGGTACGGTTCAACAATATGTTTTATATCATGAAACACATAGGACATAACACTCTGGAAAGTGAATCCATTGTTTTTCAAGCCGAATGGTAACTTCCTGTATGCAAAGGTTCCCCATGGGAAAATAAATATTGTCTTGTGTTGATCGGTGGGTAAAATCTCAATTTGATTATAACCCGAAAATCCATCCATAAATGAGAATATGACACTTCTGGCACAGTTGTCGATAATTTGGTTGATATGCGGAGTGGGAAAGTTGCCTTTGGGACAAGCTTTGTTCAAATCTATGAAATCAATGTAGAATCTAATGGTGCCTTGCTTTTTATTGATAGGGACGATGTTTGATACCCATTTCATCAAGGGTATGGGATAAATAAACCCTGCTTTTAGAAGTTTTTCTATTTCATCTTTGATAACTGCGGCTTTCTGTGGATGGACTTGTCTCAGTTTTTGCTTGATGGGTTTTGCAGTGGGATAGGTTTTTATTTCATGAATCACAATGGATGGGTATATCCCCAGCATTTATTCGTAAGACCAGGCAAAGACATCTCAGAATTCTTTAAAAATTGCTATGTATGCTTTAGATTCTTCTGCTGAGTAGTTTTTCCCAACATGAATATGCTAAAGGGTGTCGGGCTTGGATGATATGTCAATTGGATTTATTTGAGTGATGTTGCATAGGTTTCCTTCAGAATCTATGTTATGCAACAATATAGGAGTTTGATGTGTTTTGAAAATATTAGTAGTGAAAAAGGATTCAAAATCATGGTCTACCGAACTGGTGTTGGGGAGGAATGAAGATCTATGATCATGATCCTCCCATATAGGCTTATTCATACTCATGATCTCCATAATGGACTCATCGGAAGGAAAAGTATAGGATAGATAATTCAGAGTAGGAAGAGAGGGTTCTAACCAGTAGGGCAGGTGGTAAGGGTCTGAAGCCACCATATGAAGTTCATTAGTGTGGTCATCAGAAAGGGTTTGGATAACGTTGTACATTGCTTCATGTGGACTCAACGAGGTGGAATCAACCATTTTTTTCCCCTTTCGATCATAATCAAACGAAGAAATCATATTTACCATCGCCATGTTTGTGTTAGGATGGTTTGACAGAAAAATCCCCATAAGGGAAGAATCCTTCAACATGCCTACCCTAATCGATTGGTAAGGAGGAGGGGACTGGCCTAACATAGGGATGTTATTAGCCATAGGGGTAGTAACATCTGGTGTATAGAAATTGAGCTGGTCAATGGTTACAATCCTCCGTAGATGTAGAAATTGGACATTTCAAAATACCGTCGAATTGAAAGCAGTCATGGCGTAAAACCAATTTCTTCCTAATAGGAGGTTGTAGTCTAATGGGGCATCTACTACTTCGACTTGAATGGAAATGGATTTTCCCCCAAGCTTGAATGAAAGGGATTGTATGAGACCATGGGGCTGGAAACCTCGTCCATCAAAGGATTTCAGAGCCGTTGGTGATGTTACAAGCTTGGGAGAGCCAATAGCTTTCCAACAAGACAAGGACAAAACCGAAGTTGAAGCTCCTTCGTCTAAGATAGTTCTAAAGACCTTCTTTCTGACTAATTTCGTTATGATTTGGAAAGCAAGTTTATGAGGTAGTCTAGAATTATAGTTATCGACATTAAAGTGAACCAAATTAGTGTTGTCTGGGTCTAAAGCTCCTAACACGGTTAACAAGTTTTTGCGTTGCATTGGACAACTTTGGAGTACTTCCAAGGTAGACATTGCACATGGTGCCTAAGCAAGATCTTCAACTACATTATAAAATTGAGCATCTAAGGCATTAGGATTAAAAAGAACCTTCCTAAGGGTACTCTTGGGTGGACGCAAAACCATGTCGAGATTAGGTTTCTCGATGGTTAGGGGACTAGTAGACGAGTACTCGGGAGAACCAGTAGTGGAAGCTTTTCTTGAAGAAGAATTGTCTTCTTTCTTGTCTGCGAGTTTGTCATAATTCTGACTTCGAATTTGCAAACTAATAGTGTCTGAGGACATCATGCGAATTTCCTCTGAAGAACTAGAATTTCCCTGATTAAACATATTAGCTGTTGTTGAGAGGGAAAAGGATTAGTGAGAACTACTGGTGGGGGATTAGGTTTTAGAAATTGATTGATTTCATCATGATGAGGACACTCTTTCATGAATTGGTCACCTTCGCAGAGAAGACATGGATATTTCTCTTTTCTTTTCCCTTTATCATTCTCATTGATGGTTGGTTTTGGATTCTCCTGCTGGTTTCCAGGTTTTTTGTTTTTGGCTTTACCTTTATTTTTATTGTTGCCAGATGTTTGTGTACTCTAAATGGAATTTACCTCGGTGGAAACCTTGGGAGTTGAAGGAATATGGGTGGGAGTTTTGGGTTTCTTGGTATATTTTACTATTGAAGGGGATTGGATTGAACCAACAATCCAATCAATAGGGGTTTTTGCTAGTGGCTTGGCAGGATTGGTGCTTGGGCGAGGAGCTTGAGGGATCAAGTCATACAATGTTCTGGACTGGAAATATACCATGTCCAGATATTGGGCTCGACTAATGGCTTGCTCTTCAGTAACGAAACCACCCATAGCCACATCTCGGGTGATTGGAGGCAAATTTTTTTAGTAAACCAATAAACTAACAATTGATCCAGGATAGGAGCCTTAATAAGTCTTCTCCACCTTCTCCACTCATGGATATGATCTGATATGTGGGTGGAGGTGTTCTGTCATAGAGAATTTAAGAGATCTGTACCCATTTTAGAATGGATAGGAAGTTGAAAGTGTGTAAGAAAGACACTTTCCAAAGAACCAAAATCCATAAATGAATGTTGCAGAAGTTCAATGTACCATTTTGTGGTGGTACCAATCAAAGTTCGCTGGAAGAGTCTTAAACAAACTGAATCATCCATTAGGGAGTTCGAAGAACACCACAAATGGAATATCATGACATGGTTTTTTGGATCATCTCCTTGCTTCCCATTGAATTTTGGGATGCCCGATGGTAACTTTACCGGAATGGGAGGCCACGAGGGGTTATGTCGAATGGGATCATTAATCAACTTGGACAAATCGGCTAAGTCCAAAGTTGCTAGGAAAGGTAATTGGTGATTAGGTTGTACATACTGGTAGTATTAATAGGGCATATAAGTACCAGTAGGACCGTAAGTATGTTGAAATATTGTAACTTCGAAGAATATTCTATATGTATATTTTTGTGTTCCCCGATGGTCCTACTGGGAGAACCACTTGTATTACATTGTACCCCGATGCTCCTAATCGGAATATCTAATAAGAGTCATGAGGTAGTCCCCTCTAATTATAAAGGTGGGTCATTAGCACCCTAGTGTGGTTACTTGAGCCTACATGTGTAACTCGAGCCTACATGATTTAACTCGAGTCTACATATAAAATGAGTTAACTTAATTGAACGGATGAATATAAATAGAGGTGTAGTGCTCCTCATTAGTGACACACACTCTCACTTGTGTAGCGCATTAGTGGAGAAGAGAAGTAGATGGAGAAGGAGGAGGATCAGGCTTTGATATCCTTGCTGGTTTTATATTTTATATTTTTGGGGCATCTATATTGAGGAAGCTTTTGCTGGGTTTTTCCCTTTAGGGTTTTCCCAGGATAAATCTTTGTGTTCCTTTTGTATGGTTGTTCTTGTCTATCTTTCAGTGATCCTGTTTATATGCTTTTGTTATGAAATAAAATACTAATGTCTTAGCTAAGCATATGGAAATTTAACATGGTATCAAAGCTAACCTAAGAAGAAGACATTGTGAAAATTTAGAAGCTAGGACTTCTTACGTTTTGGGTCTTTCTCCACAATCCATCAGCAAAAGTATGATAGGATGACTCTCCATTGAAGGGCGCATCTTTCTGTTGAAGCAGAATTTGATTCCGAGCATTTTCAGTTTTCGATGTGGAAATTAGGGCTTTCTACAGAAGAGGAATTTTTGAGTGAGACTAGAATAGGATTGTTCTCCTCATCAAAACCAAAGTTTAGAGACCTGGATCAAAAAATTTGGTTGGGTGAAACTCTGGGAAAGTCAAACCCTAGTTTGACCCCGAGCTAGAAAAACCCTAAATACTAAAAATGCTACGTTTTGGTACATTCTCTATATTCTGAGATTGGTGAGGGGTCAGGAGCTGAAAATTTCAGATACTTAATATAAAATCCTTGTGAACATTGTATCTAAAATTCATCCTTAGATTCACTGTATTCCAGGATATATGTTCTCTCCAAGTTAGGGTTCCATCCTCTTCCAGAATTCATCCCTAAACAGGACACCTGGGGATAATTGCAATATCTTGGGCTACAGAGGTCCAAATGGAATTCCTAAAGATGTTCCAGAAATGGAACATACTTTAATTTCGGTGGTCCAAATATCATACTTAGAAGATGAACCAGTGACACGTGGCATTCTATACAACTTCGCTGTTCTGAACAGTCCTAATAGGTCACCTTGGGAAAAGGATCATAAATCCCAAATGGCGAAACAAATTCTGATGAAAATTGCTGTGTTGGATCAAGGACATGTGAGGATACCTCAGTACAAAATTTCAGACATAGAGGAGCAGAAATTTCAGAGATATCACAGAAACAGTAACAGGAATTTCTGCTGAAGAAATTGGAAAATTAGGGCTTCCTGTTCCGGGAGCTTCTCTCCACTGTTTTCAAAAATGGAGTACATTGGACAGCTCCATTTGAAGAGATCTATCTGTCTAGCTAATAAGATCTGAAATATTCCAAGTTTTTGAAATTAGGGTTTCTGTGACAAACCCTAGATCAACGAGCTTCGGAACCAAGACGGACACCTCAAATCGGTAAGATCTAATCCTTTGCTATTTTCATTTGAGGNTACGAAAGGTCATGTACAACCTCCTACAAGAAAAGAAGGATGAGACTTGTTCCGAAGAACAAGTGATGAAAATTCAAGATTCACTCCAATAAACATGAATCTAAAGCTCCTAGGGTCAGAGACACCATGTCGGAAGAAAGAGCTTCGGAGAGTGGTAGATCCACCTTGAAGGATGAAGACCACCATGGGTACAAGAGATAACTCAAGATGAAGCATTAGCTTGATGATAAGCTAGGAGAAGTTGAAAAATTCCAAGCCTAGAAGTATATGATCTCTTTGAAGAAAATGGTTTGGACACCTACATGAGTATAGAGGTTCCAATTCCAGAGGGAGATGAGGCTAGAAGCCTTACACAAGAAGAACTTGGTCAACGCCAAGAAGATCATTTCTGATTTAGTCATGAATCAACTTGTTCTACAAGTGTCTCCCCAAAGACGCTGAAGATGTTTGATTCCTTGACCAAGCTATTTGAAGATAAGAACTTAAATCAGAAGATGGATTTGAGAAAATAGTTGAAGAATGTGAAGATCCAGAATGCAGAAGTGGTGATAGCCACCTTAAATGGCCTCCCAGGATCATGGGATTCATTCATGCAAAGAATTTGTTCCAGAAGGAAGTAATTACTTTCAACAGACTTTGGGAAGAAGAAGAATCTCGATGGAAGCAATTGAATATCAAGCTCTCACCATTCAAAGAAGATCCCTCAAGCGATGAGGAATATGAAGAACTCAATTNAGAAAGGTTCGTGATTCTCCCCAGAAAGAATAGACTACGACATAACATACTCTATTGACCAGTATATATCAAGCATAGAACCACCTGTACAGAATGAAGAGGGAAGATGATACTCCACTTTAGGGGGAGTGACTACAGAAAATTATATCTGAGTTCGACATGGTATGACATGATGGATAACTTTGTGATGGATCAAGACTTTACCAAGAGTAAAGTGGGTTCCAACCTTCAAGGTTGAATGCAAAAGACTAGGATATGTTGATGACCTGAGAAGACAAACTCATAGAAGA
>LPNX011218594.1:1373223-1438056 GCA_001517045.1 Pseudotsuga menziesii
CTTCTGAAGAGACACTTACTCCAGGTAGCAAGGTACACTTCCTTCAAAACTATCATGGTAGTTTCTTCCATGATGAAGTAAAGACAAGCCTTCCTTAATGGTATGATTGAGGAAAAGTCTTACATCGAATAGTCATGAGGATTTGAAGTTGAAGATAGAAGGAATCAAGTATGCAAGTTGAAGAAGGCCTTCTTTGGCCTAAAGTAAGCTCCCAAAGCTTGGTATGGAAGAATAGATAGTTTCCTGATGAGCATGGGATTTTCTAAGAGTAAAGTCGATCCTAAACTTTCCTACAAGGTTGTAGAAGATGTACCTGTCATTCTATTACTATATGTGGATGACTTATTCTTAACAGGGAATGAGAAACAGATCATGGAAAGCAAGAAGAAACTAGCAGAAGAATTTGAGATGAAAGACCTTGGGTTAATGCATTATTTCCTAGGTCTGGAAGTATGGCAAAGTTTAGAAGGAATCTTTCTCAAACGGGGAAAGTATGTGGTAGAGATATTGAAGAGATTCAATATGTTGGAATGCAAAGTCATGGCCACACCCATGGACTCCAACCTGAAGCTGTTAGCTGATGAATCATTAGAGTTAGTGGATGTGACTCACTATAGACAGATAATTGAGTCATTGATATTCTTAACAAATACCAGACCAGACATTTGTTTTGTTGTGAACACCTTAAGTCAATATCTTGTTCAACTAAGATGGGTTCACCTAGTAGCTGTAAAACATGTGATGAGATGTCTGAAAGGGACTATAGACTTTGGTCTATACTATGATGGTAGCCATGAGTATAGATTGTATGGCTACATAGATGCATATTGGGCTAGAAGTATCTCAGATAGGAAAAGCACATCAGGTATATTCTTTTGTTTGAACTCTGCTATGAGTTCATGGTTTAGCAGGAAACAATCCAGTGTTTCTCTTAGCACGGTTGAAGCAGAATACATAGCAGATTGCTCTACTAAGTTGTAAAGCCATATGGCTTCAGAAGATGATATTAGGTCTCTTTGACCTGAAGATGGACACTATAATGATTCTATGTGATAAACATAGTTTTGATGACAAAGAACCCTGTGTTCCAACGTAACACGTAGAAATCCGGTATTTCTACTTACAAGATAAGATGCAGATGATGATACTGTAGATGCAGATGATGGTGATTCAGTATTTCTATACTGAATATAGAGATGATGATGTTTCAGTATTCCCATACTGAATATATAGATGATGATGATTTCAGTATTCCCATACTGAAGATATAGATGATATTTCAGTATTTACATACTGTAGATACAGATGATGGTGATTCAGTATTTCTATACGGAAGATATAGATGATGATGCTTTCAGTATTCACATACTGGAGATACAGATGGTGATAGTTCAGTATTCACATACTGAAGATGTAGATGATGATGGTTTGGATGATGATGTATTGACGAAGCCTCTGCCTCGAGTAGATTTCGAACACTTTCGAGACAAGCTTGGTGTGGTTCGAAAAGATATTCCCCGAAAGGGGGAGTAGTGATGTTGCATTGGGATTGTATCATCCCTGGGCACTTGCCCTAAAGTGATCTGGAGACCTCAGTATTCAAGAATGAAGAGGGATTTTATCATTCTGGGACATCTGTCCACAATAGATCCGGTGACCTTGGTCCTCGAGAACGTGGTGGGATTGTATCATCCCTGGGCACTTTCCCTAAAGTGATACAGAGACCTCGGTCTTCGAGAATGAAGAGGGATTGTATCATCCTGGGACATCTGTCCATAATAGATCCGGTGACCTCGGTCCTCGATAATGTGGTAGGATTTCATCATCCTTGGACATAGTCCTAAAGTTATAGGGAGTGATTATCCTGTCATTGTATCCGGTGGCTTTGGTCATTGAGAATGTGGTAGGATTGCATCATCCTTGGACTCAAGTCCTAAAGTGATAGGAAGTGATTATCCTGTAAATGTATCTGGTGACTTCGGTCGTTGAGAATGTGGTAGGATTGCATCATCCTTGGACTCAAGTCCTAAAGTGATAGGGAGTGATTATCCCATAATTGTATCCGGTGACTTTGGTCGTCGAGAATGTGGCAGGATTGCATCATCCTTGGACTCAAGTCCTAAAGTGATAGGGAGTGATTATCCCGTAATTGTATCCGGTGACTTCGGTCATTGAGAATGTGGTAGGATTACATCGTCCTTGGTCTTAGTCCTAAATTGATAGGGACTGATTCTCCCTTAATCAATCCGGTAACTTTGGTTGTCGAGAATGTGGTGGGATTGTATCATCCCTGGACTTTAAGTCCAAAAATGATCCAAATATTTTTTTGTCTTTGAGTTGTGGATTGCAGGTTGTTGCTGATGATGATGATGTCGTACTGATCGAAAGATCAGAGTATGATGATGATGACATACTGATCGAAATATCAGAGTATGAGGATGATGACGTACTAATCTAAAAGATCAGAGTATGATGATGACGCGCTATGATTATGATGTTTCTGATCGAAAGATCAGAGTATGATGATGATGTTTCTGATCGAAATATCAAAATGTGATGATGATTATGATCGACAGATCAGAATATGATGATGATGATGTTGCTGCTGATCAAAAGGGAAAAGTGTTGATGATGATATTGCTGATTAAGAGATCAAAGTACTAAAGATGTTGCTGCTGATCGAAAGGTCAAGGTGCTGAAGATGTTGTTGCTGATCGAAAAGTCAAAATGCTGAAAATGTTGCTGATCGAAAGGACAAAATACTGAAGATGTTGTTGCTGATCGAAAAGTCAAAGTGTTGAAGATGTTGCTGATCGAAAGGTCAAAATGCTGAAGATGTTGTTGTTGATCGAACAGTCAAAGTGCTGAAGATGTTGCTGATCGAAAGGTCCAAGTGCTGAAGATTTCGTTGCTAATTGAAAGATCAAAATGCTGAAGATGTTGTGGATCAAAGACTGAAGATGTTGCTGATGATTGAAGATGAAGACTACATGATGTTGAAAAGCTTCCAATGATTTATAGATGTGTTACCCTGCTGATGTTGATGATGTCCCCTATCTCTACTAGTGTTGTTGTTGATGTTGCTATAGAATACCCTTCTCGTTAAGGGGGAGTGTTGAAATATTGTAACTTCGAAGAATATTCTATATGTATCTTTTTGTGGTCCCCGATGGTCCTACTGGGAGAACCACTTGTATTACATTGTACCCCGATGCTCCTAATCAGAAGATCTAATAAGAGTCATGAGGTAGTCCCCTCTAATTGTAAAGGTGGGTCATTAGCACCCCAGTGTGGTTACTTGAGCCTACATGTGTAACTCGAGCCTACATATCAAATGAGTTAACTTAAGTGAACGGATGAATATAAATAGAGGTGTAGTGCTCCTCATTAGTGACACACACTCTCACTTGTGTAGTGCATTAGTGGAGAAGAGAAGTAGATGGAGAAGGAGGAGGATCAGGCTTTGATTTCCTTGCTGGTTTTATCTTTTATCTTTTTGGGGCATCTATATTGAGGAAGCTTTTGCTGGGTTTTTCCCTTTAGGGTTTTCCCAGGATAAATCTTTGTGTTAATTTTGTATGGTTGTGCTTGTCTATCTTTCAGTGATCCTGTTTATATGCTTTTGTTATGAAATAAAATACTAATGTCTTAGCTAAGCATATGGAAATTTAACAAAAGTAGACTGATAAACAGGTTGTTGTGATGAGGAACCGCCAGAAGATCCACCCGTAGGGGGTTCATTTTTGGGATTGGGACCGTTAGGACCACCGGATCCTCGAGGAGGAGGACCACTAGGGCCTCCGAGACCTCCAGGACCGTCGGGACCACCAGGACCACATGGGACACTAGGAGGAGGACCACCTAACCCTCCAGGACACCTAGGAGGTAAACCTTCAGAGCCTCCAGAACCACTAGGAGGAGGGCCACCAGACCCTCCGGGACCGTTAGGAGGGAAGCCACCAGGCCCCCCAAGACCACCAGGACCATTAGGTTCATAAGGAGGAAAGCTTCCAAGCCCTCCAGGACCATTAGGTCCCCCAGAGGGAGGACCTCCATAAGGTGGTCCTCCAACATCCCCCGCAGTATGTATAGGTATCCCTCCCATAGTTGGCATGTAGGACCAGTTGGGTTGCCCCCATGGAGTGAAAGTGTTACTAGGATATGGAATTCTAACATAAGGCATTCCTATAGGGGTGGGTTGGTAATTGTTATTTCCTACAGGTACTTGATTTGTTGTGTAACCATACCCCCAACAGGTTTGATTGGTTACAGATTATGCCCCCAAGGGCTGACCTAAACTGGATGGGGGTGTAGTAAGTATTTCTCCCTACTACAGGGGCATGAATGAATCCCTTCTATCTATAGGACAGAAGGGTAGGTTCCTGCTAGTGGGTAAATGCAAAAAATGAAAACGTAGTGTAAATAACAGAAACAAAAGCTAAACTATGAGTAGAAAATAAAAATGTAAGGTAAATGGCAGTAAAATAAACTAAGCAAAGATGGAAAAGATGGAAGCATTGGTGAACCCCTATGTAAATACGGGTTAGGGTTCCACCTCCAATAACCTGCAAAACAAATCCTAAGCTACAATAACCTACAAAACAATGTTAAGAAAAACCTGTAAATGAAATAGGGGTTAGAAATAAAATCAAACTAAACAACTAAGAAATAAAACAATAAACATGGGTATACCTTTTCTTGGGTGGAAATGGGCCACCATACCCAAGCTTGTGGAAGCACTTCTCTTGGTTGGGGAGCTTTGGCTCAATGGAAATGGAGGAGAGGGAGTGTGGGTGGCTTGAGAGGCAAATGTGTCTCAAGAAATCCACGGGAAGCATAACAATATGCAAGGGAGAAGTGTTTTGAGAGTGACCCCCACACTCCTTTTATAGCTTTTCCAAAGGGGTTTTAGGGTTTTAAGCCCTTGGTCAAGGCTTTAGCCCCTTTTTGGGATTTTTAGCCCCTTCTGCCCTAACTTTAGCTCCTTTTAAGGATTTATCCCGTTTTTGAGGGCTTTAGCTCCTAGGAGGCTATTTTGGGCTCTTTTTTGTGGTTTTAGCCCCTTTTCTTCATCCTTAGGCTATTTTGAGGGTGTGGGGGTTTAATGGAGGGTCAAATGGAGTGATATGAGGGTCATGAGATGTTTTCCTTGGGTGGTGTAGGTCATAGAGAGCTATGTGGGGGATTTTTGGGTTAACAGATTTCCCACTGATGTGTGAAGGCAGGAGCTCAACGTATGGCTGACAGACATCATAGGATTTTGCTGTGTAGAGGTGGTGATTCTGGGGTTGGGGCATGGTAGCTTTTGGTTTTTGTATTAATATGGTTCCCATCAATGGGTGAGATACAATAAATGTGTGACATGTATATGGACGAGGCAGGCATCCCCATGCTCATGACAATGTCAAAAGAATAATTTGATCTATGCTAAAAAATACAAGAGCCGATCATATACAACTGATGTTACAATAATGGTTGCCTCCATGTGAGGCTGAATACAATATTGATCTGGTATATTGGACCCATGGAATTCTCATGGAATGCTATATCTTCATGACTGACGGTCTGTTGGATCTGGAACGGTACATAGCTATATGGACTTGCTGATTGAGAGTCAGAGTCTTTATGGTACAAGTATGCTTGTATCAATTATAAAGCTATATCGAAGCACTACTCGAGATTTTGAACACTGTCTCCAATGCAACCCAGAAATCACAAGGGACATAAACTGTTTAGGTCCCTCAAGTAGACTCACCAATGTGCTAGAGTTAGGTGACATACAGGGTCTTCGACCAAATACTGTATGGACAAAACCCTGTACGAATCTCAAAGGTGCAATGATGTAGTTGAAGTTGAGCACGTGAGAAACAACCATCCCGAGAGGCACTAAGGACTCCTCTTAAGTGGTTCAAGGAACTCATCAATGAGGTTAATGAAACCAAGATATAGGGACCTTTGGGTCTATCCTCTGGAATATGTATGTTGGCGTTGACAGAGGGATACCTACTCCTAGCCAAGGCAATGATGTTTTCTTGACTAGGAGTGCGAGGGAGATACCTGGAAGGTGTGAAGCAATCTGTGGACTGACTCACTGAATGGGGAGGGGGGGAAGGGAAATATTTGCACAGGGGTAGGGGGAGGGAGACTCAAAATTCCTTTGTTAAGAGTACGATGGCTGGGCAGACCAAGAAGCAAATGAAACCGACTCAAGGGAATGGGATCATAGTTGTAATACCAGGAATGTTGCTACAGATGGGAAATCCTGGGAGGAGGTGGACATTTTTGATATTTATGGGATCCAAGGAAGACACATTGCAGAGTACTTTGAAAAAAGGTGACCCAATGTGGGAATGCTACCAAACTATTTACTGTGGGGTGGTGTCTAGGGACACTGTTATGGTACGATGTCACGGATTTTTGGCGAGCCCAAGAAGGTAAATGTTCAATGGTGCTTTCTATTTTAGAGAGTCTGAAAGGACGAATAAGAATCCAATGGGGGTTCTTTTTCATTGGTAGTCTCCTGTTCCTAAAAAAGGATAAAAGTATACATAGGAGAGCTCTCCCATCCTGTAGGGGATGACAGACTTCTTTACCATTGGTAGTCCAATCAGGGAGAAAAAGGTTAAACCTATACTGACTGGATGATCATTCAGATAATTTTATGAGCATGAATGAAACCAAGTTTGCTCAGTAATATTTTCTTGATGAGAAGGTTGGAAAAGAGCTTAACAACAACCTGCGGTGAGATTTTTCGTAAAGTGCGGCCCCTCTACCTGAGAAAGCATAAAAGTGTGTAGAGGGGAACAGTCTTGGCTTGAATACACCAAGGTGGTCCTTTTCATCTAATGGTCTACATGGTTCACAAAAGGAGGTAAACGAGATGATGTAGATGCCCTTTCCTATACTTTAGCAAGCGGGAAAGGAAGCAGCTACACTCGGTTATCTTTTCATTGTTTTAAGGAGTCAGAAAAGAGCTTAAACGAAACTCCCATGTGGTGAACCGATTGCGGTGGCACGAGCGGTGCCCCATGTTGGGACGGTGGATAGAGGTCCAAAGGTCATCCATGCAGTATGGATGGAGCAGAATGCTCTCAAAAATACCAATACATGTGTGGGATAGATCGTGGAAGAGGCTCGTGAGTTGGTGCGGCAGAGGCATGCAAACTGAGGTGGCTCTCGGATAGAGGTCAGGAGAGTGTGTGTGTGTGTTATGGTGGACGGACTTGACTACATGCGATGTGAGTGCAATTTTGGGGGCACTTATATGCCAAATACATGTAAGAAAAATAAATGGTTTTGTGGATGATGGTCTAGGTGTCCGCGTAAGGTACGGTGAAAAAGACAATTATAAATACAAAAATAAAAGTAAAATTACTTTCCTTAACGGGCGGTGGCTTGAAAAATTGCATAGTAGCAGTTGGGAGGTGTGATACAAGTACAAGTGCATGGACACTTACATCGTCATGTCGTGGCTCGTAAATTGAGGTGACTTGTGGGAAATGGTCCCGAAATTGATTTATTAAACATGAGACGATGATGTCATTAGGAAATGAAAATTTGAGCCTGGAGGTGTGGGAGGTGTCTTGAACCGGTTCTAGGTGACTTTGGATTAGTAGCTAATGGTGCTATTGCTGACTTGTGCTAAAAATGTTGAAAAACAAGAAAAGAAAACAAAGCGACTCATTGGTGATGTTAAACATAAAATATCTTGAGGTAGAGCCCATTGCAGGGGTTCTCCAAGAGTTGTCCGTCAGAGTCAATAAGGGTGTATGCCCCTTTGATATCGTGGAAGTATGTGCAAATGCGGATGGTACCCTATTTTTTATTCATGGGAACAAGATTAGAAACCTAAGTGGTGTATGCAATGGGATAAATGAAGCTGGCTATGCACACCTTCTCTATCTCGGCTTTCATCGCAGCCACTTTGGATGGATGGATGGGCCATTGCTTTTGGCGTATAGGAGCCACATCAGGCCATGTGTTGATGTGGTGTTACACGATGGATGGATCTAGGCTGGGAATCTTAGTGTAAGACTAGGCAAATATGTCGTGGAATTCTTGGAAGATAGCTGTGTAGGCATCAACTTCTTCCGGGGAGCAAGATGCCCCCAACATGATTTCTTCAACGATCTTAGAATTGGTTGAGATGTCAATTTTAATGGTTGATGAAATGTTCACCATGTTCCCTTCTTCGAAGGCATCAGGTGCTGGGATTGGGTTCTTGAACCAGTCGACCTTCCCATGGATGAAATCTTTGGTCTCCATGAAAAACTGGTCATATTGCGACACAAGTTCTTCAGGGAGGAAGAATGCGCGATGGTGCATATCGTCCCATGGGTATTCTAGGGTAGTCAGAGCTTCAAGTATCTCTTCATTATTGCTGAAGCAATGAAGAGACAGGTCTGATGGACCATCGGTTGAGGAGGAGATGATCGGGTCGATAGAACTGGACACCATGTAAATGGACATGGTGTCTGATGAAGGAGGTGGTGGGTGAACTTGTTCGATCAAGGTGATCTCAGACTCAAGGGAATGTTAACTGAGGTTAGTGAGAGCCATTCGAAATTTGGGTAAGTCTTGGAAATGGTGGGATTAATGTCCATACAAGACACAAAGGGTGCAAGCATGGTTTGTCCTTAATGCCTTGTTCTTGACTACTGGCACGATTCCGAGTTCAACTACGTGGATGTTTTCATTTGTATCCATGGCATCTAGGTGCACATGGATCACTAGGATTTCAGGGAAATTCTGAGTTGGATGGCGTTGTTGCTTGCAGACGGTGCAAGGTGGGAGTTGTCGTGGCTCTACGGTGGATTTGGTGTTCTTGACCCTAGCCCTTTTGGGTTGGGGCGGTGTAGGTGTGGGTGCAGCGGTTGGCTTGTTTAGACCGGGTGGAGGGTGAGACTCAACCGCAATCGGTTGCACCGAGGTTAAGAAAACCTGGGGCATTGCTGGTTGAGCTGGTGGATCAAGATACCACACTGGAATTTCCAATGTAAATTTGGGTAGGATTAAGGTGGCCATGACTAGCTTACTCATGACACTGGGTGAGGGAAAGAGGAAGGGAATCGTATGGACTGGGGATGAGCCCACATAACTCCCGGCTGGTTGCATGTGGGGATGCGGTTGTGATTGTGGCTGCGCATAATGCTGCTATTGCAGGTGGTGTTGCGACTGCTGTTGGTGGTGCAGCTATGGACGATGTTGTGGTTGTGGTTGGGGTTACGGCTACGGTTGTTGTTTGGGTGCAACGGTACTAGATGAGACCATCCACAAGTCCATGGTTTCATTTTGTGTCGGTGGTGGTGACTCTAATGGGAAAGGAGCCGTCATGGTGGGATCAGTAAACAACCCAGGGCCCACATTCAACGGTGGGGAGGATGGTGTGTTTTAAACCATAGTGTTGATTACAGGGACAACATTGGCA
The DNA here is from genome assembly GCA_001517045.1 of Pseudotsuga menziesii. NCBI lineage: Eukaryota > Viridiplantae > Streptophyta > Pinopsida > Pinales > Pinaceae > Pseudotsuga > Pseudotsuga menziesii. The sequence continues at coordinate 1,382,651 of LPNX011218594.1, forward strand.
TGTGTGTTCGTCCCTTGCAGCTCAATGGTAGTGATGGTAGGGATAAAATTGGCGGGTGCCGTTATCCCTTGGGGATCATGATAAGTGAGTTGGTCAACCATCACAATCTTCCCTTCATGGGGAAACATCATGAGATGGAAGACAGTTGATGCGACTGCTTGCATTGCATACATGTAACTCCTTTCAAGGAGGAGGTTGTAGTCCAGTTGAGTGTTGACGAATTCTATGTCGATCAACATTGCCTTCCTGGCTAACGTGATGGGGACATGGGGGAGGATTCCTTGGGCATTAGTGGGATGTCCATCATAAGCCCGCATATTTATGGAGGATGGTTGCAGAATTGGTGATCCAATTTTCTGCCAAACCAAGGTAGACATGACACACGTGGATGCCCCCTCATCCACTATGCACCGATGCACAACCAACTTTTGGATGGACACTGGAATTTGGAAGGTGATGGTTGATGGCATGCATGGTTCCCAATTCTCCATGTCAAAGGTGATCAACTTGGAGTCGGAGGGGTCTACTGCCCCCAAGGTAGCTAGCAAGGCTTTCCGCTGCATTGGGCATGTTTTAATCACCTCAAGAGCAGACATGGCGGTTGGCATTTGGGCCAAATCATCCACAATGATATAACTAACTGCAGCTCTAGCTATGGTGTTATTGGCAATCCTGCATATGGGGGGACACAAGAATGGGGGTAACTAAAGAGGTAGGTTGACTATTTTGGACGTTGATGCCACTGATGTGTCATTGGGTTCAATGGTGGTACCGTACTGATTCCGTTGGGTTTGCAAGTTGACCTCTTTAGTCGTCATGGATAGCAGCTGGTGAACACCTGTTTTGGCCATGGGTGGTGCCCCTAGAGTGTTGGGATTGGACTGGGGAGGCAGAGCGGTTGCCACCAATCCTTGGACTGGTAGTGGGTTTTGAAGCACCATGGGAGGAGGTCCGTATGGTGCCATGATGGGTTGGGCTTGATTGGCAGCGTTGGGGGCCTGTTGGGCCTCATTTTGAATGGCCTACTTAGTGCGAGCCATGAGGGGACACTCAAATGTGTAATGTCCATAAACATCACAGAGTGTGCATGGTTGGTTTGTGCGCAACAGAGCGTTGCATCTTGGTGCATTTTGTCGTGGGGGGTTTTGCACTGGCTGGTTTGCTGCGACATTGTTGGGATGGTTCAGTTGTTGACCGCCTCCCTGTGGTTGATTATTACCATGGTTGTGGGGCCGGTTATTTCTAGCTTGCCCTTGCTAATTGTTGGGAGCAGGCTGGTTGGGATGGTTTTGTTGTGTGAACACTTGTCCCAACGGAGTGGGTGGGGCCGAGGCGGGGGCTTGAACTATTTGCACTGGTGGTGAATAGTAGACTCTGTGGGGGTGGTGGTGCCACAAATGTGGGCATTTGCACCACATACTGCTGTGCTGGCCAAGCCATGGCCTGAGCCTACTGCGGTGGTGTAGGTTGTGCATAGGAAGTTGTTGCTCCAGACTGAGACATCATTCTTGCGTAGTGCAGAGCTTGGTTTTGGTAAGAAAAACTAGCAGTGTTGCTTGGTTGTGGTGTAACGGTAGGTGGTGTTGGTCGAGGTTGTGGCTGTTGGGAGACTGACACTATGATGCCATCCACACCATGGGATGCCCTCGATGTGTCACGGTAGGAGTTACTCAGATGGGGAGCATCTGGATTGATAGTGTACAAGTATCCAAACTGAGCATAGATAAGGTCAAATTGTTGGGCCTTTAATATGGCCTCTTCTTTAGATTGGGGACATTCGGATGCGATGTCCTTTGCTATGGGCGGGAGCAAGGTCTTAAGGAATCAATCCAAGAATATCCTGTCGTCAAGTTGGATTTTTCATAAACTGCGACGTCACCGCCATTCATGGATATGGTCAGTTATATGAGTGGCAGTGCTTTGACGACAAGATAGCAGGATCTCCACCCCCTCATCATATCTGACGGGGAGTTGGAAATATTGTAGGAACATGAAGGCTAAGGAGTTAAAGTCTGGATACTTGGCTTGTGGCAGCTCAATGTACCTTTTGGCCGCAACACCTGTAAGGGTGTGTTGGAATAACCTCTGCCTGATGGAGTCGTCTACAATACTGTTGGATGAGCACCATAGATGGAATGTCATTATGTGGTTTTGGGGACATTTCCCTGCTTTGCCTTGAAACTTGGGGATGTCTGATGGCAGCTTAGTTGGCATGGGTGGCCAGAAATCTTGGTGGCAGATGGGGTCGTTCATTAATCTAGCCAAATTAGGCAAGTTAAGATGATCCATGAAGGGTAGATTTCACCCCAAGTTGATGTGGGATGGGGCTGCGATAGGGGTGGGGTTTGCAGGTGCATAATGCATCTAAATAGCCGGGGGTGCTTGCGGTGGCACCATTGCGGATGGGCCAATTCCCTCAAGTGTTGTGGGTGGGATAATATGAGTGGCGGGGACATTGGCCCCATGTATGATAGTAGGGGCAATGTAAGTGGATGGTATGCTGCCCCCTTGTGTGGTAGGAGGGGCAGTGTNTGCCCCCATGTGCTGCAAGTGGGCCAGCTTGACTGGTCACTATAAGTGGTGGCAACCGACTAATGATAGTCTGCATGACTTTGCTTGGGACAATTTCCAGGTTGTGGGTGACAGGTTGTGATGTCGACATGGGTCTACTTTCTATGGGTATGCTGAAAAATGGATTTGGATTTGCACTAGCCATGGGGCTTGATGGTGCAGTATGGAGGTCTAGTTCAGACTGATATCGATTTCAATCAGAATCAGAGGCTATGTGGCCCTCTGATGCTGTGGGAGATTGCTGAGAATGGCTTTGACGGTGTTGACTGAGTGTTCCAAATGGTGGTGGTTCACCTCTTAGGCATGAGGAAGAACACGGAGGATCAATTGTGTTATATTTTATGTCTGAAACTTGGTGGGAATGATATTTGGACCCCAGTTTTAGTGGCTTCCTATTGGCTATAGGTGGTCACTCGGCCACCAAGACTGCCAGAAGACAGCGCTTGGCTTGTTCCTCACAGGTGTTTCTACTCAATCGGAAGGGGTTGTTGCCCATTTCTCTTGGCAATTCCTCTCAGTGGCTAGCTACTTTGGGGTTCCTATGGTACTCCTCACAATGAGTTTCTAGGTAGAGCCCAAGTACTTCCCATAGTTGAAGCAGTTAGGGACTTATGTCCTCAAAGACTATAGAGTTGTTTGTACTTAGTGTAAATTAGTAAATTTTAAGGCTCACGCAACATCATGAACTGAGTTGGGTTAATTAGATGGTATGGTGTATTTGTGTGTTTGTTTTTCTAGTATTTGGCTGCTGCAATTGGTTTATGAATTCATCATGGTAGAGTTCATGTCATTATGGTTGTGTATGCAAGCATAACTAATCAGAAATTGTTAACAAATACAGTTATTAACCCTGAATGTTTGTTGGCCTAACTAGATGTCTACCTCACACTCATATTCCTCTTCAACTAAGAGAAGGTGCTAGGCTCTCAACACAATGGGACTAAGCCCATCCGTAGATCCTCAGGTCACCTCCGGATGCTAGGTTGGTCAACAGGGAGGACGCTTAGCGCCATGAGAATCCCTCCTTCTCTACCCCCTCTACCTTCCAGGTCACTCGGTTTTAATGGTTTGGAACAATATAGTGGAGTGCCTAGATCTATACGAGCTTTCCCTTCATTGTATACCAGAATAACCTGGAGGATGATGACTGGGTAGAGGAGGAAGGGGAAGCAAGACAATATGTTTTTAAGTTGATTTTAGTTAGTCTAGGTTCATTTTATTAAGCCATTAATGTTTACTTGGAATTTAAAAATTGTTCATGAAATAAATTGCTAAAAACAGAAACAGAAATTGAAATTGAAATGGTGTGCTCATATAGGTGGCTGAGCCGCACTGATAGTCCCTATGAAAGCAAACAGTGAAGCCCAAAAATGGGTCACGCACCTGTAAAAGTCCTATTTTTGTGAAGTGGATTCTGATCAAACTGTGAGGAATTACCTCAAATGGTTGAAAACCCGCTTTGAAAATGGGACCTTTTATCCCTAATTGTGGGAAGATTCACAAATGGATCAACTGTTTGGGCCAAAAATGAGCCTGAACACAGGTGAATTTTTAGAAATTCGTTTTGACTGTTTTTGCATAGTTGAGTGATTTGCAAACCATGGAATGGCCAACAGTAACTGGTACTGTGGCCAAATGGGCTTGGATTTGCCTTGAGGAGGCTCAACAATGACTAGAAATGTAAATAAACAAGAATCTAAGCTAGATTTAACGAAAAACTAAACTAGGGAAAAAAACAGAACTAAAAACTAAAACTTTGAAAAATAAACCTAGGGATCCTGTGGGATTAACTCAGTATGGTCACCGGTTCTGTAGTAAGGATTTCTCCCTACTATAGGGGCAAGAATGAAAGAAAGAAGGGCAGGTTCCTGCTAGTGGGTAAATGCAGAAAATGAAAATGTAATGTAAATAATAGAAACGAAAGCTAAACTATGAGAAAAAAATAAAAATGTAAGGTAAATGGTAGTAAAATAAACTAAGCAAAGATGGAAAAGATGGAAGCATTGGTGAACCCCTCTGCAAACATGGGTTAGGGTTCCACCTCCAATAACCTGCAAAACAAATCCTAAGCTACAATAACCTACAAAACAATGTTAAGCAAAACTTGAAAATGAAATAGGGGTTAGAAATCAAAGCAAACTAAACAACTAAGAAATAAAACAATAAACAGGGGTATACCTTGTCTTGGGTGGAAATGGGCCACCATACCCAAGCTTGCGGAAGCACCTCTCTTGGTTGGGGTGCTCTGGCTCAATGGAAATGGAGGAGAGGGAGTGTGGAAGGCTTGAGAGGACAATGTGTCTCAAGGCATCCATGGGAAGCATAACAATATGCAAGGGAGAATTATTTTGAGAGTGACCCCCCACCCTCGTTTTATAGCTTTTACAAGGGGTTTTAGGGTTTTAAGCCCTTGGTCAGGGCTTTAGCCCCTTTTTTGGGATTTTTATCCCCTTTTGCCCTAGATTTAGCTCCTTTTAGGGTTTTATCCCCTTTTTGAGGGCTTTAGCTCCTAGGAGGCTATTTTGGGCTCCTTTTTGGGGGTTTATCCCCTTTTCTTCATTGTTAGGCTATTTTGACGGTGTGGGGGTTTAATGGAGGGTCAAATGGAGTGATATGAGGGTCATGAGATGGTTTCCTTGGGTGGTGTAGGCCATGGAGAGCTATGTGGAGGATTTTTGGGTTAACAGGGGGGTTAACCACATTGGTATGGGTAGGAGGGACATAGACTGTAGATTGCTATATACTAGAGGTCTATCCATGACTAGCTACAATTCCAGGGATAGGTAACATAGGTCATGCCAGGGGTTTCCCCCGACACTAAAAGGTATTGATGAAACATGAATTGAATGTTGTTCCCTAGGTGTAGAAGACCCAGGAGGATTTGGAATAGAAATAATATGGGAGGTGGCGGGGTTAGTAGTTTGACTTGGATTATGTGGAGTCACATCGTGATCTAGAATAGGTTCAATGAGTTTCATATATTCAACAAGTGAGCGATATACCATAGGAAAAACTGCTGAGCGAGGTGGTGGTGTACCCAATATGTTATATATTTTCTTCTCAAGTTCTCTTGCATGAAGAATAGCTACCTGGTATTGTCTATGTTCTTCTTAATTTAGTGAAATATCTTTAGAAGAGGTTGGACGGGTGCCAAACAAAACAATGGCCTGTCCCATAGAGGTATCCCAAAATGGAGCATTGGGACCATAATATGGATGGGTAGTATTATCAACATGACATTCTATGGGAGAATGGAACGAAATATTACCCTAGAAGGTTGTTGAAACAAGGGAGGACCATGCGAAGGATATGGATCTCCGCTTTCTGCAACCACATTTTCTTCCATTTGGGAGTTGGTAGCAGCTCCTTGGTCAATAGCTTCCATAGGATATTCTCTTGAAATAGGAATAAAATTAGGTGGAAAGCCCCGTACTTTTCTAGACTGTCTTAATTCAGCCAGTTTGTACAGTTCCTATCTAACCTAGGGTCTCAAAAATAGAAAACACACCAAAAATTTCCCTACTCAAGCTATAGGCCAAACAAGCAAAATTAAATTACAGGAGGAGTTCAGATAGTTCGATCTCTCACCAGGATTGTCAAGAAGGTGCCACTCATGATATACCACAAGGGTACGTATATTTGGTGTATGGCTCCAAGCAAGATGGCCAAAGGGATTTTCTCAAATATATAAGGTATCCTAGTGGGGTCTCCTGATATACACAAGCTACGTGGGAGCTCAAATCAGTAGTAGTGTTGTCTAATGCACAACCGTTCATAAGGGGCCTTCCTATATACAATCGAGTACATGAAGTACCTTTCTATATACCTCAAGGGTACGTGAAAGGCCATTCGATATACCTATGGTACATGGAAGAACCGCGCGAGTCCTGAGATGTAGTGCAGATGAGTAACGACAGCTCCTATGCTTAACGACACCCGAACATGTCTCTAGCCTATCACTCAAATTGCTATGTAAATTTTAATCCTATAAATACCATTAATTTTAAAGTGGACTGTTAGGTGAATGGATGGAATTTTGACAGAAAAATTAAAACCATGCAGAAATGTAGATGCAAATATTTCACTTTACCGTTCAAGGTATTCCTACTTACGGGAGGGAAAGAGAGTATTTTCTTTTCATTTTGAAAACCAAAAATTCTGAAACAACTACTTTGAATAAATCAAATCCACAGACAAGCAACACATTCCAAACTCAATTTTCTTTTTGAAAGCAATCAGAAGGGTAAGAGTCTCTTTTCCTAAAATAAAAACAACAAGCACTCTACATGAATGTGCAATCTATTTTTTCAATTCTTCTTTAAAACATAGATAGATCTAACCTAAAACTACACTTTTTTTTCTTTTGATGAGATAGTACTAATGCAAGAGAGACAAAAGAACAAAGAGAACATGAAAGCTTGTGAGGCTAATCAGAGATCCAGTGCCCTATGCTCAGTAATAATAATGACCTAATCTCGACAAAAAAAATTTCCTTTTAAAAGCAAAAAGAAGTTCTCTATGGAAAAAATGAAATTAAGATGATAAGCAAATGGTTTTTCTTTCAGTCTTTATAAATGAAACGAAAAGAGATCTAACTAAAACTTAAGCTTTCAAAAATTCCTTTCAAAATCACAACCAACAAGCATGAAAGCAAATGAATAATCAACAAGCCTAACCTAGCTTTTGAATTATTTCAATCAAACCAATTTTATTGCAGAAATTTAAACCATGAGCATTCAGATTCAAACAAGAAAGCCGAACAGTGCAGGGCTGAAAGCAAGCAAAGTCTATTTTTTGCAAAAAATTACAAAAAAGAAGTTCTGGAACAAGGCCTACCTGGCAGTGCACTGGAGGGGTCTTGGACATAGCGGTTCTGGATGAGCACTGCTTCTGGATCATAGCACTCAGGTGGTGGCACTGCTTCTGGCTAACGGGGTTCAGGAGATGGCACCGCTTATTGCCAACAACATGTGCGGTTCCCTGAATAAATCCAAAACACAAGGAGAATGAGATTTCAAGTTAAAAATTGCTCAAATCAAGGTAAAGACTGATGAATTGACAATAAAACAGAGCATAAAAAGTTGAAATAGTTCAAATTTGAAAGTTTCAAACCAAAATTCACTAAGTCAGATGGAAAATCTAACTGAAGAGAGTTAGAGACTGGTGCCTAGATTCAGATAAGTGTTCAAGGACTAAGGAAGATCAAATCAACTAAAATTTGCTTTGTTCCTCAGTGGAGTTGCCAGATTTGTAGTCAATAATATTGCACCTTCTGTGGATAGAAGTTGTTCCTCTGGTCTGAATGGTTCAGATCCAGAACAAATGAGTGAACGACAAAGGATGAAGACCTTTCCTGAATTTTGTAAACACCTAGAATAATACTTTGATGACGAACCTGTGTACCTACAAACATGTCAAACAAACAAGAACATCAAAGCTACCGGAAAATTATTCACACATCCATACTATTGAATAAGGAATCTAGTAACATATACATGCGAGATCAATACAACAAATATGTGGGACGGAAATCAGCTTTGCATTAAGAAATGAATGAAGAAGATTACAACCATTGCCTTAGTGTTGACAAAATTCTCCACAAGACAAAAACCTCATCCCTGATAGCTCCAACTTTCTCTCTTGTGCTCTCCAATGGATTGGACTAGATAGTCAATTCAATAGCATAACATTACCATTCAGTTCTTCCCCTCAACTATGGATATGAGATTGTATTTATAAGGCTCAATGGATAGGGATAGTTGAGAGAATTGTGGGTGAGGTGGCTCTAAGATCCTACCAAGAGGGATCTCGACTCCAACTAACCCATATTGATAAGGATAAGGGAGGACATGAGGCTGATGTTCTAGAAGCCTCGACAATCTTCTCTTTTTCCATTTTTAACAAGGGTACCGCTTTTGTTCCCTTATGATAGAGTGGTTTAGGTGAGAACCGCTCCAAGAACATAGCATATACGCAATGGCACCACTTTTCTATAATAGGACATAGGCGGTGTTGAACAAGGTACCACTCATCAGCTAAAGGGAAAGCGCAGTGCTAGGTTTTTTCAAGTAGAATTGATATCCAGAGCAAGTTTCCACTCCAAGTTTGTGATATTAGGGAAAACATAGGGGTTAAGGATCTCATCACATGTTGGTGACAGGATTTGGGTATAACATCTGGGAGTTTATCTATTGAACTCTGATATTGATTGAGACACCATGAGTTAGGTAGTCAGGTAGGTACAGTCAGGTCCAGTTGGTAGATTCAAATTGCTCCCTAATGCATTCGAATTCTTCCATTATGTAAACTATTGTAACACCAAATTTAATTAACGACAATGATACTGTAATTACCCGATCTACACTCATCCGTTTCATGTGTGGTTTATTTTGTTTAGTTTGTATCTTCATTCTCCTTTTACTACAATCTTAACTCAGAACTAATTGCTTGAAGATCTGAATGACACAACAACTCTAATATGGTATCAGAGCCTTCTAAGGTAGGTTTCATGTTTGTTTCTTTCCATTAAACATCAGAAGCGGTTGGGTTTCCACAGAATTCCCCTATGATGATTTGCTAGCTCTGAATTTATTTAGAGTAGCGAAGTGGGTCTGAAGGAACCTGAAAATATGTTCATGTCGAGAGGAAAATCATGATTCTAATAGTTCAAATGTTTTAGTGTGTTTTGCAATGAAAATCTACAGGTGCTACGTAGCTTGTGTGAAGTTTTGTGATCTTTCAGCCGAAGAATTATGGATTCTCAATCTCCTACACCACGAATCCTTACAACTCCCAAATATCTTGATTAGACAATTGATATGCAGTTGGCCTTGCACAAGCATGGCTATCTCATGATAATACTTAGAAGTGAGGCTAAGCCCCATCAGCCAGTTGAAAAGAACAAGTATTTGAACCATTGTGATGAAACTTTCGGTTATCTATGCACTCATATATCTAGAGATCTCCTCTTCCACCTTGAAGGTTTGAGGACACCTAGAGAGGCCTTGGAGAAGCTTGGGAACTTGTTTGGAAAACAAGATGAGATTTAGGGACACCTCCTAGAGAATGAGCTGGTAGCCTTAAATCCCAATAGTTTCGAGACTATTGCGCAATTCATTACTAAATTCAAGTCTCTTGCACTTCAATGCAGACAGTGTGGAGTAGAAAGGAAGGATGAGAAAAATGTGCTCTCCATTCTCAGCAAACTCGGCCCTGAGTATTATGTGTTTGTTTCTATATTTCATTCCAAGCGGGAAATCTTCCTCGATTGGAAAATTCATTCACTATATTCCTTTTTCGAGTCCGTAATCAAGGATAAAGAGAAGTTGATTCGAATGGGAGTCATCAAGACCTCCAAAGATCAGGCTCTCCTAGTTATCGACTCTAGAAAATCACAAGCCAAATGGAAATCAAAGAAGAAGGAGCCTAAAGTAGCTGATTTGAAGCCTAAACAGAATCAACAGACTTCCAAAAGAGCCTTCGGCTCTAAGAAAAAGAAATTGTGTCCCTATTGTGGAAAGGTTTACCATATTGAAGATTATTGTATGAAGAAGCAAGTAGATCAGTTGACTGCTCTCCTAAAACATAACAACATTGATTTCCCACAAGGATCAAAGAAGTTTGATAATGGACATGAAAGGTGCCATTTTTGAAAGCTGGTCTACCTTGGTCAACAACCTATTTGATAGATTATGGATCATCCAACCACATGGTTGCCTCCAAGGATGTCTTCTCCACTCTCAATATCAAAGAAGGGACCACTATTCACATGGGATATGATTCCCAAATTCCAGCAGCAGGAAGAGGCACCATCTAAGTCCAGCATGGTGTGTTCAGAGATGTCCTATATGTGCCTTATCTTGCAGCTAATCTGTTGTCTGTATATTAGATGACTCACATGGGATCACCAAAGCAAGTGTTGTTTGGACCTGACTCAATAGAGATAAAAAAGTGTCAACTAGGGAGATTGTAGAGAAAGGGATTGTTGATCATGCCTCCAAGGCATATATGTTCTCTCACTTCATTCCATTCTTAGTTCCAGCATCACCATAACTTCCATTCGAACTTGATGAAAGTATAAACATTCCTTCACTTCCTATTGCAGATTCAGTTTCAATTCTTGACATTTTTGATTCAGATTCAAAAGAGGAGGCATCCCAGCATGATCCAGACCTTGAGCTTACACCTCAAAGGGATCTAGATCCAGATATATCATCTAACTCATTTCAGTAGCCTAAATGGGCTCAACATCTCATAGAAGTAGCTGTATATGGTGCTGGGGATCCATATGACAAGAGAAGAACGAGGTCCCAATATCAGAAGGAGAGTGTTGCATTGTTCCACACAGATCCTCTTCTTCCTGAGAGGTGTTTTATGATTCTTGGGTCATATCCTCAATCCTTCAAGGAATCTTGGCATGATCCTATATGGTAGGCAACTATGGATGAGGAGTTTGATTTGCTACATGACAAAAAGACCTAGGAAATTGTCTCCTTACCCCCAGGAAGGAAGTTGGTTCAGTGAAAATGGATCTACAAGACCAAGATAGCTTCTGATGGAACCACAACCAAGTACAAGGCTCGGTTGGTGGAAAAAGGATACTCTCAGGTTCAAGGCTTGGAATACAATGAGACATTCACTCCAGTATATAGAATGGACTCCATCAGGCTGGTCTTGGCTATTGTTTCTTCCAAAATATGGGAAGTACATCACATGGATGTGAAGATTTCCTTCCTCCATGGTGATTTGGAGGAAGAGATATATATGAAACAACATGAGGGGTTTATTGATGATCCTTTCTTAGTTTGTATACTAAGGAAATATCTGTATGGACTCAACCAAGCCCCAAGGGCATGGTACTCCAATATGGATTCCTTCCTCATCTCTCAGAAGTTTGAAAGGTGAAAATCATATTGAAATGTCTACATGAAGAAGAAAGTGGGGTTTTCTCTTCTAGTTTTATTGTATGTGGATGACTTGCTCGTTACTAGTAGCTATGCTGCTAGATTGAGTAGCATCAAGTTTTCTATTAACAAAGCATTCACTATGACTGACTTAGGATTGTTAAGACAGTTCATGGTATTGAAGTAAGTCAACAAAATTTGGGGATCATGATCTCACAGTCCAGGTATTCATCAGACATGCTTAAGAGATTCCACATGGAGGATTGCAAGGCAGCCCCCCGCCCCTTTCTATAAGGCATCAGGATTGAAGAAGGTGGTTCCACACCATTGGTAGATATAACTCTCTACATACACCTCATTCGGAGCCTTCTATATCTCACACATTTGAGACTAGAAATATTCTATGCTATGAGTGTTGCTTCTAGATACATGTGGGAGCCACATGAGTTGCACTGGAAGGCAGCAAAGATGATCTTGCATTATGTGCACGGTACTATAGATTATGGGATCCACTATGTAGCTGGGCACAACTGGATCTCATAGGATTTATAGACTCAGACTGGGCAGGAGATGGAAATGATAGGAAATCCACCTCGGGTTTTGTATTCACGATTGGATCTAGGACAATTTGTTGGTCCAACAAGAAGCACGCAACACTTGCACTCTCTTCAACACAAGCAGAGTATCAAGGAGCCGTGAATGCAACTATTCAGGTAGTTTGGCTACATGGCATCTTGACAGAGTTAGGGATTCAGACTTCATCTTCAATGGATCTCTATTGTGACAACCATAGTAAAATCAAAATTTCCAGTGATCTTGTTCAAAAGTAGAGGACAAAGCACACAGAGGTTCACATGCACTACAATGAAGAGCTAGTGAATGATAAAACCATCACACTACACTATTGTCCTATAGAGGATCAAATTGCATATATATTTTTACCAAGTATTTTACCGAAAAAATATTTTCCTTTCTCAGGTCTCTTTTGGGCATTAAGGCTTGATTCTTAGTTCCTATTTTCGAGGAGGGTTTTTCCCAAGAGCTTTTCCCTACCTCAGTTGTATTATGAATCATTCCTATCTTTTTAGATTGTATTTGGGTGACCTATGGTCTTGTTACTAGGTCCCATAGTTGTCGAAGTTATGATTCAAGGGGGGTGTTAGGATTATTAATCCTCCCTTGACCATACTTTCTATTTAGATTATTTAGCCTAACTGAGGAACCTTAATTAATTATTTGGGTCCACTAGTACCATTGGGTCTAATTGGCCTAATGGGGCCACATGTACTAGTTACTAGAGTGTGGGGAACACTTCTAGAGGTTAAATATCACTTAATGCATGTGCATGCATCAGTTTGGGCGCCTCCTAGAACAATCCATAAATTTTAAGAGCCACTGGGAGTCCCGACACTATCCTCCATCAGTTAGTTAGAGTTGGAACTAGTTAGTCTTAGTTAGATTCAAGTTACTTTTAGTTAAATCACAATCAGTTAGCTAGCACTAGTTATCATGGATGCATGTGGAGTAGGCTCCTTTTCCCACCTACCACACTTAGTTGCACTGAGTTAACTAGGTATTATTGATTGTATGAGTTGATTGGAAATCTGGGAGTTGATGTATTGAACTTTGATAATGATTGAGACACCATGAGTTAGGTATAGTCATATCCAGTTGGTAGATTTGAATTTCTCCCTAATGCATTCGAATTCTTCCATTATGTAAACTATTATAACATCGTATTTAATTAATGACAATGATACTATAATTACCTGAGCTACACTCATCCATTTCTTGTGTGGTTTGTTTTGTTCAGTTTGTATCTTCATTCTCCTTTTACTGTAATCATAATTCAGAACTAATTACTTGAAGATCTAAATGAAACAACAATTCTAAGAATTGGCATATGGTTCATGAGGCATATAATCCTTTTCTTTAACACTATTAGGACATAAACCTGAAGAAATATTAAAATGGGAAGCCAAAGGAACATTCACAGGATTTGCCTTATTCATTTCAAATATTACAAGTATTTTCTCAACATAATTCTCCCATGAAAAACTAAACTTACCATTTCTTTTGTCTCTGTGTATTTCAATACCCAAGATTTGTTTTGAAGCTCCAAGATCCTTCATATCAAAAGTCCTAGCCATCTGAGTCTTCAACCTGTTAATCTCGTCCATGTTTTTTCTCACAATAAGCATATCATCAACATACAATACTAAGGTAATGAATATGTCATTCATCCTTTTGAAGTATAAACAATGATCATATTCACTTCTAGTATAACCTTGGCTCACCATGAAAGAATCAAAATTCTTGTACCATTTCCTGGGTGACTGTTTCAGGCCATACAATGATTTCTTGAGCTTGAAAACTAATCTACCTTTTTGATGTTGCACAAAACCTTAGGGTTTTTACAGGAAGTTTCTCATAACGATCATAGTCGAAAATTGTTTACTCATGTAACTTCTTTCATGAAATATATAGTGCATGATTGGGATACATAACATAATGAGTAGTATGAGAGGCTGAGGCACATCATGTAATCTCTCTTTCTTCATTAATGATCTTCAATACTTTTCATTCATGGATGTTTCCCCTTATGGGGTTTTACCACATTAATTCTGGTGTTTTAATGATGTTTTTTTTCATGTGTAATTTGTGTAATTCTTCTCTAAGAATCTAATAAGTGGTATCGGAGCATTAGGAGGTTTCTCATGGTGAATAAGATTGCGTGGGAGTCTGCAGAGAGGAATCAGACCGTCGAAATGTTGGATGTGTCATTTTCACACTGTGGAGTGTTGCCACCTTTCACACACCTGGGGGGGAACGTGGCAGAAATATTCAAGCCACTTGGTGTGTCCTTGGGGGAAAGTCTTGAGTCAAGGCTATCACCTTGTTCTTAACTCCTCCATTTAGGCAAACTCCTAATGAAGACAAGGGGGGTAGACCCTACAAGTTACTAAGACTGGTTACTTAGATCATGATGGTATTAAATGAGTAAGTTTTTTAGGAGTTTTGATTTAACAATTGTAAACAATAGACAACATGATGAGACAATCACAAGTAAGCACGATATGACACCCAATCATGTATAGATTGAAAGAAATAAATAGTTGACTAGTGCCTTTAAATGGAGTTGAAAAATAATCAAGAGTGATTGCAAGTGCTTGAGTGAATGTTGTGCAATTGTATCTTGGTAGGTTTCAAATTAATGTGAAAATATGAGTGAATTAAATTATGCAGGNATGTTCATAATACACCGGCTAGAATGTAACAGAGATCGACGCCTCGAGGTCACTGTCTAGTAATTCCCACTTGCTTTGGGTATTTTCCCACCATTTACGGTTTAATTGAGGTGTTGGATTTTCTCCTACAGTGGTTAATTGGGAAAGTGAATCCTAATTATTCCAGTCACTCATGATGCTTTTGATGCAGCTTGATTGATCGGACGAACCACAACCAAGTGCAGAGCATACACACCGTAGTCTTGTAAATTTTAATAAATTTTAAGAGCATGTTCTTGTTAGAAAAAAGACCCTCCATGAATCTCTTTTGGTCCAAGTGGACCTCAATTGGGAAATCGAGGAGGGGTTAATTTTAGTGCTTGCTTCTAAAAATTAGCTATGAAAATAGAAGCAAAAAACACACACTACAGGTTTTCTAATTAATTCTACCACGATCCTCTTTCACCTTTCAGTTCAATCGAGGATTCGTGGGGTAATTATTAGTATTAATTTGATTTCAAAATATGAAATAATGAATAATATGACCAAATTATACATTCTTGCATGACAAGACTAAGCTAGATCAAAAATGGGAAAAAATGCAAAAAAGTGAAACAGACGTGGATCCCTTGGATGGGGAGTGGGATCGAAAGAGCCTACTCGAAGTGATTCCTTATTATTAATGGTTACAATATCAAAAAATTAATTTTCAGTTTGGTCCTTGTTATCTAGGATCCAAAAGCTTACAACAAGCTTAAAACAATCCTAAAAGGAAGCACAATGATGGGGGAAGCCTTCGAGAAGCTCCGGTTCGCCCAAGAGTTGGAAAACGGGAAAAGTATCCTTCTCTTTTATTTTTTGTTAAAAATTATAAAAAACAGCAATCTATTAAAATAAAATATTCCCAAAAACACTTTAAAAGTGCTTTGGGTCACCCCACTAATTACCGAAAAAAGACAAGTTAAAAATTGTTAGAAAAGGAACAATTTAGTTTTGCAAAAGGCAACCAAGGAAAGGAAGATTTCCTTGGGATCTTGGATTTATTTTTGGGCAGCCAATATTATGTGCACTTTCTTATAGAATTTAAATCTTTAAAGAATGAAAAAAGAAACTACCTTATGAGTAAGCTTTAGATCTATGATTTAGCTACTTGCAAGAAGGAATTTCTTCACCTAGATCTATCTTTAAAATATGATATTCTTTATGAAATTTCAGATATAAGAAACAAGACTCTTAGGAACTAGATCTAACAATGTATAAACAATTTTTAGGAATATATCTGATCATAAGAGTATGAACAAGTAACCAGAATATTGATTTTAATAAAATGGAGGAAGAGAAGGGGAAAGGCCTGTTGTTGGATAGATCTGCAATGGAAACTTGTTAGTGGAATGAAGAGGGGAAATGCCTTCACAAAATGTTCGGTGTATAGTGGATTCAAACTAGATCCATATCTCGTCCAATCCTTTCCACCTGAAATCTAAACAAGCAACCTTGCACAAAACCTTATGAGATCTGGATATATATATGAAAAAGGGACCAGAATTACATGCAAATAATCTTATTAAACATGTATAAACTAGATATCCAAACACATATGCTATGAGATACAAAAAAAAAGTAATCTTACTTTCCCAACTACACTCCTATTGATTTAGCTGAATCATTCAAGCCAAACAAGGTTTAGATGCAGAAATTGAGAGAAAAACCGACAACATCAATAGCCGCAAGACAATGCTGATTCCACACACATGAGAGCATTACACCATTTAGCCTTCAAAGATTCTCTTTTATTCCCACAAACAAAATTATCAATACAATATTACATAATAGCAAGCCTTTATTCCCAACTCTAACTAGTTTGGAAGAGAGTAAGGCTGCTTTATTTATAGCCAGACTAGCCAAGAGGGGCGCATGCTTGACTAAAGGAGAGACTGCAGCTGACAGAGAGTTAAGTTGAGCCTGATCTGATGATGAACTGAGTCTAACTGGACTGGAACTGCAAATTAGAGTGACACCTCACTCAGTGAACTGAACCATCCATCAAACAACTTCCAGATTGATCCACACATGTGGAAGAGAGAGAAAGGAGGGCACAACCCCTAGATTTGCATGAGCTAGTTAAGCTCCTCTTCAGCCCCGATCCATGCCTTCAGTCAAGGAATGAAAACTCTCAGTCAATTTGAAGTTGAGACTAATTTCAATCAAATCGGAGAAAAATCCACTGATTTAGGAATTTGGATTTGCTCCATTATTTAATTAATTTTTAATTAAATTAATTAATATTTGTTTTTTTTGGATTTTCTTACCTGAGTGATGGAAAAATCACTCAAAACTTAGGAAAAGTGGGTTTATGGGTTTACCGGGTGCTTCGAGTTAGAAAATGAGCACACCCATGATTGAATCTAACTTTTAACCCCACTTTTATTACAAGACCAATTTTTCCATTTAGACTATTAAAAAATAGCCTAAGTTTTGTGGAAAAATTAAAATAAAAAATAAAAAAATCAAAACCCATGGGGACTTAGCACATGTTCATATGACTCGACCATAATGCCTATCATGTTTATACATTGACACATAGACTCTAATAACCCCAATAGGCCTAAAGGCCAAGCCGACCACCCCAACTTTGGAGGTATTGAGTGAAAAACTAAGAAATTATTAGTTGTTTATTGAATAACCAATAATAACCAAGGGAAAAAACACTCTGGGCTGATCATATTGACAAATGAGTCCATGAGACTGAGTCTTTTACAGGCACTACCATTCTAGAACATTTTATTACAACTCCCCCAAGGGGGTATGAACATGTGGTAGATAAAAAAAACACTTTCTAGAAGCAAGTCTGAAGGTCTTCCGAATTCTGAACAAATCATCTTTGTTCGGTTCACCAGGCTCACTTGATAACACCAACTAAGTACAACTTAGGTGGTAACATGGATAATATCTGTCAATAGCATACCGTGGAGTTGACCCGCGCGTGGAGAGGCTTCCTGGACATCAAAGCGTTGGAGGAGAGGCCTGCGTGTGAAGAAGTTTCCCACTTGTTTCCCACCGAGAAGAGGAGAAAATATGACAACGTGGATACTAGTGGAGAACCCATAGTGCATGGAAAGAGAGGGACTGTAGACTGCGTTGATCGAATGCTGGAGGACGAGCGTGGGTGAAAACTGCTTGGAGGTAGCCATGAGAAGAGAATATTGGAGTGGAGTTTTCCTAGAAATTGTTGCTGGAAGCGTGTGAGAGTCCAAAGGTGAAGAGGGGGGCTGCATGGAGAATCTGAATGAAGACTTGCTAGCTCTGCCCACCGAGGAGAGGAAGTGACAGTAGAGGTCGCGCCTGCATAAGGAGGAATAATATCACTGCGTAGGAGAGCTCATTGCTGGAGGAGCCTGTGTGTTGTTTCTACTTGTGAGATTTTGCTCACTATTGGATGTGAAGAAAACCAGTCAGAGAAGAGGCCAAGCTGAGTTGTTACTAGAGGAGGATTGTGAAAAATTAGAGGTGAGCTATCTGAAGCCAATATCTGCGTGAGATAAACAAGTGGTAAAGAAGAAAAAATTGTGTTATTTTTTTGGAAGTTTGGAATATATATATATATATATATATATATATATATATATATTCCATTCAAGCTAGGACTATAATTTCTTGTTTGAAGAATTTACTGTTGTTTTGTTTAGGAGTATTTTGTATGTGAAAATATATATATTAAAAAAAAATTCAACAATGTCTAGTACAAAGTTTGAAATTGAAAAATTTAATGGTAAAAATAATTTTGAACTATGAAAATTAAAGATGCGGGATCTATTAGTTCAGCAAGGGTTACAAAGAGCCTTAGATGGAAAAATAAAAAAACTTCTAACTATGACATATGATGAATGGGATGATTTAGATTCCAAAGTGCTAAGCACAATTCATTTATGTCTTGTAGATGCTATGTTATTCAACATTGTTGGAGAAAACTCAGCAACAAACCTATGGAGCATATTAGAAAGTCTATATATGACCAAATCATTGACAAACATAATTTACTTGAAGCGACAATTGTACAGTATGAGAATTAAAGAAGGTACGAAGATAATAGATCATTTGAATGTTTTTAATACTCATATTTGCCAATTGAGTAATATGGATGTTAAAATTGATGATGAAGATAAAACAGTCAATCTCTTATGTACGTTACCTGAATCTTGGGGTCAAGTAGTTTTTTCCATTAGTCTTAGTACACCTGATACTTTAGAATTTGACAATGTGGTTGGAGCATTATTGTTTGAGGAGCTAAGGAAGAAAACCAGTCTTGAAACGTCTTCTCCAGAAGCTTTGGGTATTAGAGGTCGTTCCAAAGAGAGGAGAAAAGTCAAGAGGTACTTCCAGGTCTAAATCAAAGTGCAGAAAGAAAATTAAAATGTTGGTACTGTAACAAGACTGGTCATCTTAAGAAGGACTGTTAGAAGAGACAAAAATCCAAGAAGGATGATTCCAAATCAGAGGAAAATCTAGTTAAGTCTTCTTATTCAGGTATGATCGATGAGGTTTTGTCTGTTTGTGATATTTCTGAATATAATGAAGAATTGGTATTAGATTCTAGTGCTTTGCACCATACCTGTCCTTATAAAGATTGGTTTTCTTCCTATCAAACAATTAATGATGGAATAGTTATTTTAGGATACAGTCATTCATGTAATACTGTGAATCAAACTTCTTTTAACATTACCTAGGTGACTGTTTTAGGCCATACATGAGCTTGCAAACTAATATACCTTTGTGATGCTGCAGAACACCTTCTGGTTTTTCCATATAAATCTCCTCTTCTAAATATCCATGTAATAAAGTTTTTCTAATATCTAGTTGTTCTAAATCCAAATCAAGCAATGCAACTAGTGATAACACAATATGAATACATACAATATTTATAACTGGTGAAAAAATCTCATGATATTCAATTCTTTCCATCTAAGAGTACTCTTTTGCGACCAATCTAGATTTGTATATTTCAATCTTGCCATCAACTCCTTTCTTCAATTTGAAGACCCACTTACATCTAACTATTTTTCTATCTTTGGGGAGTTCAACAAATTCCCATGTTTTGTTTTTCTCTAGAGTATCCATTTCTTCTTTCATTTCCATCTTCCACTTAGCATTGTCAACATAATCAATGGCTTCCTAAAAACAGGAAGGTTCTCCATCATCAGTAAATAAAATAGACAAAACAAAATCAGTATACCTCTTAGGAGGATTTCTCTCCATAAATGATCTTCTTGGTGTAGGTTGTGGGGTTTCCACATTTTCTGGAATTTCTTCATATTCTATGACTTATCTCTCACCAGAAACTTCTTCTTGTTTCTTTGAGTCATGAGAATATTGGTTCTCCAACTAAACTAGTTGTTTTGGTATTACTTGTTGATGTTCCACATCAACTCTTACATTTTCGTATTTAATCAGAGAATATTAAAAAAAATTACATCTCTGCTAATGACAATTTTGTGGGTTGTGGGATCCCACAATATATATCCTTTTGTGATATCATCATATCCAAAAAAAATGCACTTCTTTGATCTAGGGTCTAACTTAGAACATCGATTTTTAGGAGTAAGTGCATAAGCTTCACAACCAAATATTTTCATATTCAAATAATCACTGGGATGACCAATCCATACCTCTTCCAGAATTTTACAATCCATTGCCATTGACGGTGATTGAATTATTAGATAATAGGAAGTAGAAACTTCCTCTACCCACAAATCTTGGTGGAAATTTAACCCAGTGTTAGAACAATTACACTCACATCAATTGCCAATTACACATGCAAAATTACTCACAAAAGAGACTGAATATGGAGCTGAACACTAAACTGTATTGAATAAGTGTACAATAGCCAAACCTATGAAGTCATAGGCTGCCACAATAAATAATTACATGATGGATTTGAATGCATGAATATTCCATTTGAATCTAGTCAAAAGCAGGCTTACTAAATCTAAGCAAATCCCCCATAGGTGCATAAAGTAGTTTCCAAAACTGTCTAGGAGCTCACGAATTGGAAAAATAAATTAGGTAAGATAATAGTGGATGGAAGGAAAACTCATACATGCTTTTCATAGGAGAAAAGAGTGGAGGATGTGGAGGACAAAAAACAAGTTAACTTCACCTAGTCAAACTTTCCCAATTGCCTTAAAACACTGAAAAAGCAGGCAATAAAGCAAAAAAAGCAGACATGCGCTAGGGAGGCCAAGAATAAATTAGATTTGATTCTAGGAGGTTTCCCAAGTTCTCCATGACTCAAAATTATCAATTTTTACCGCTATGGATGTGTAGATGACAACTTGCATAAGGTGGAATATGGAAACTAGGCAAATAAGACAAAAATGGATTAATTAATGTCTAGGGTAGCTAACTATGGGTTGATTATTCTAACACCCCCCCTTAAGCTTGACTTATGAGTAATATATCAGAAAATTATAGGGCCTAGAAACAAGTCTTAGTCACCATTTACATACTGCATGTCCATTTAACCAAGTAAAGAGGCAAAAACCCAGTGGGAAAATCCTCCCTTAAACATGGACTGTAAAACAAAATTTAGAAATCTTGTCATCACTCATGCTTCACAGCATGATCAACAATCCCCAGCAGTGATTTGAGATTGCTAAATTTCTTCTCACAAAATGATTTGGTGAAGATATCAGCTACTTGTTCTGAAGATGAACATAAGAGTAGGTGAATGGTGCCATCATGCACAAGCTGTTTGATGTAGTGCATATGGATCACAATGTGTTTTGTTCTCTGCTTCTGAATTGGATCATTGTAGATTCAAATGGTACTCTTATTATCATAGTAGATAGTGGTTGTGTATTCTGATTCGAAGCCACACTCTCCAAATAACCCCTGCAACCATAAACATTGAGTTGCTGCATTTACAACTCCTCTGTACTCTGCTTCTATAGATGAGAGTGCAATGGCACTCCGTTTCTTGCTTGACTAGCTGATTGGCCTTTCTGCAAGCATGAACACATATCCTGATGTTGACTTTTGATCTGTGCTGTCACCTACCCAATCACTGTCAGTAAACCCAATCAAATCAAGACCAGACTTAGCTTTATAGAAGATTCCATGTGTCCTTGTTCCCTGAACAAAGTTAAGGATCCTTTTGGCTGCTTTCCAATTGATCTCATGAGGCTGATCCATGTATCTAGAAGCCAAACTTACTGCATAAGAAAGATCAGGTCTAGTATGTGTAAGATACAACAAACATCCAATCAATTGCCTATACAGTGTATTGTTTACCATAGGTGAAGAATCAGCTTCTTCAAGTTTCACTCTTGAAAGGAAAGGAGTCTTGCTTGGCTTGTAATTCTTCATTCTGAATTTTTTCAGCAAATCCAAGGCATACTTGGACTGGTGCACCTTGATTCCAGCTTTGGTTTGAGCAATCTCAAGCCCCAAGAATTGGCTCAATAGCCCCAAATCTATCATGGAGAAGGCTTGGTTCATTGAACCCTTCAAGGAAGCAATTTCATCCTTTGAGCTTCCTGTAATGAGAAGGTCATCAACATATAAAACAATGATCATTAATGAACCATTAATCAGCTTCAAATATACATTTGGATCTGATTTACATAGAAAAAAATTCAGTGATAGCAGAAAGCTATCAATCTTGGCATACCAAGCCCTGGGGGCTTGCTTAAGCCCATACAATGACTTCTTTAGCCTGCACACAAGAGATGGGTTAGTAGCAAATCATTGAGGCTGATGCATGTATATCTATTCAGTGAGATCTCCATTCAGGAAAGCACACTTCACATCCATGTGATGTACTTCCCATTGCTTTGAAGTTGCAATGGCTAAGGCTAGCCTGATGGAGTCCATCTTTGCCACTGGTGCAAAGGTATCATTGTAGTCTATGCCATGAACCTGTGAGTAGCCCTTGGCTACCAATATGGCCTTTTACTTTAGAGGTGAACCATCAGCAGAAAATTTGGTCTTGTAGGCCCACTTACACTGAACTAGCTTCCTCCCTGGGGGAAGATCAACCAGCTCCCAAGTGTTGCTCTTCTGGAGTGAGCTGAACTCTTCCTTCATGGATGCTTGCCATATTGGATCTTCTGCTACATATTCATATGTATGAGGATCTGATTCAACCATCAGATAGCATTTCTCAGCAAACATAGGATCTTTCATGCATAGAGCACTCTCAAATTGAGATCTAGTCCTCCTAGGGTCATTAGGATTCCCAGCTAGTTCTCCAGTTGCATGAATGGTATTGGCTGCCCATTTTGGCCTTGTAGGGATGTTAGGATATGCAATAAAATCATCACTATCAGACATATTAGAATCAGCATGTTCAACTATCTCTTCACTTACATTCAGAGGTTCTGGTGGTGAAGAGGATTCTCCAACTTCCACTACTGCTAGGGGCTCTTCTTGAAACTGAACACACCTTTCAATGAAGGCTTTGTTTGTGCTCAAATTGATAATATTGTACCCTTTTTAATATTCAGAGTACCCAACAAATAGACACTCTTGGATTTGGGGCGGCAAAGCCTTTCTCTTTTCTGTTGGAATTCTAGCCCAATCCCTTGAGCCAAAAATCCTGAAATGGGTCACATCTGGCTTGTTCGCACTCCATGCTTCGAAAGGAGTCATACCATCAAGCTGTTTATGAGGCACCCTATTCTGGATATAGGCTGCACAGTTTATATCTTTGGCCTAGTACTTTGGTGGCAAAGTCTTAGCCTCCATCATGCAGGTTTCCATCTCTTTCAGTGATCTGTTCTTCCTCTCAGCAACACCATTCTGCTATGGTGTGTAAGGGATAGAATGCTGCATCTGAATAACTGCATCTGCACAATATTGAATAAAGTCAGACTTGACATACTCACCACCATTTTCAGACCTGAGGACCTTGAGTTTCCTCCCAGACTGGTTTTCAACCAAAGCCTTAAAGACTTTGAAGAGGCCAAAAACTTCAGACTTGTGTTTCAGGAAGTAAACCCAGGAATACCTAGAAAAGTCATGTATGAAATTCAATGCATATTTGGCCTGAATCATGGACATATGAGGGAATGGGCCAGAAAAATCATTGTGGATCAACTCAAGAGGTGCAGAGGTTCTCTCATGACTAGCTCTCTCAAATTTATGCTCTGGGTGTTTTCCTAGGATGCAACCTTGACACACTCCTTTGGAAATTTTTATCTTGGCTAACCCTATGACCATTTATTTTTCACTAAGATCAGAAATATACTTGTAATTTAGGTGGCCAAATATTTCATGCCAAAGATTGCTTGCCTCATTAGCATGACTCAGAAGAGCAGAGGGGTTTGAGTAGGGTAGGAAGTGTGAGAACATGTATACCTTCAAAGTATGATTTGCAACTCCTTTTGCAATGACTTTACCACTTGAGATCTCTGTGATCTCAACTTCATCAGGGGAGAATATGACCTTCTTTGGAGAACCTGTGTGGGTCATCTGATACACTGATAAGAGGTTAGAGGCAAGACCTGGAACATACAAAACATTGCTGAACTTACCATGATCAATATCAATCCTCCCTTTGCCCAAACTTTCAGTGAGAGAGTCATCTCCCAATACTATTGGTGGACCTTTCGACATGTCAAGTGAGGTGAATTCCTCCTTGGTCGAAACCATATGTCTTGAAGCTCCAGAATCAATGATGAAACTAGGTGAGCTTGATGTGCCAGCAACCAATGCATGAACTCTCTCTCTGTCTTCTAAACTTGATCCTCCTTCCCTCTTCTTTGAGCTGTCTAGAATGGAGATGCCATTCTTCTCCAGGAGTTGGGTCAACGTGTCTATTTGCTTCTTCATGCAGGAGCTCTCAGAATGATTTCCCTTACTGTAGTATGAGCACTTGCTCATTTCTCCTTTGTTCTTCTTCTTCTGGTAGTTCTTCTTGGAACCTTGAGGCTCCTCCGGAGACTTGTTCTTGTCTCTCATTTCCTCAGGTGGCTTTTTAGCTTTCTTTTTGCTTTTTGAATCCACCCTCGAATATCCAGCAAACAAAGCTTGGTCTTTGGATGATTTGATGGTGCCCATCATCACCAATTTATCTTGTTCTTGTGTGAGAGATTCCATGAAATCTGCAAGGCTAGGCATCTTCCAGGCTTGAGCTGTCAACTTTGTGGCATAGAAGGTCGAAAAAAACACTGAATAGTCAGGGCCAAGATTTGAGAGTATGGCCAAGACCATCTGATCATCCTTCTTTTTGATCCCACATTGTTTTAGCTGCAAAACAAGTGCTTTGAACTTGGAAAAATAGAGTTCCAGGGATTCAAAGCTATTGGGAATCAGGGAGATCAATTCATTTTCAATTTGATGTCCCCTCATCTCATCTATATTCCCAAAAATAAATATCAAAAATCTTCTCCCATACTTCATTAAGTGATGTCAATCCATCAATATGGAAAAGGAGGTCTCTAGATATACTCAGACATAAGAGACCATAGGCCTCATCCCTCCTATTGTGCCATTTTATCTTCTATGCAGCTGCATTGGGCTCTGCTTCTGTTGCCATAGTCACTCTGTAGAGGCCTTTAACTCTCAAAAATATCTCCATTTCTGCTTTCCATTCAAAGAAATTAAATGGAGTCAAGATGATCTTCTGAGATTGATCCATAGCTCAGAAATTGTCCCGTTAGTCAGCAGAATGCTCCCAGTCAATGATGTCGAACCTGCAAAACAAATTGGAAGGAGAGAAATAAATATACAAAGGCTCTGATACCATGTGGAAATTGAACCCAGTGTTAGAACAATTACACTCACATCAATTTCCAATTACACATGCAAAATTACTCACAAAAGAGACTGAATATGGAGCTGAACACTAAACTGTATTGAATAAGTGTACAATATCCAACCCTGTGAAGTCATAGGCTGCCAAAATAAATAATTACATGAGGGATTTGAATGCATGAATATGCCATTCGAATCTAGTCAAAAGCGAGCTTACTAAATCTAGGCAAATCCCCCATAGGTGCATAAAATAGTTTCCAAAACTGTCTAGGAGCTCACGAATTGGAAAAATCAATTAGGTAAGATAATATTGGATGGAAGTACAACTCATACATTCTTTTCATAGGAGAAAAGAGTGGAGGATGTGGAGGACAAAAAACAAGTTAACTTCACCTAGTCAAACTTTCCCAATTGCCTTAAAACACTAAAAAAGCAGGCAATAAAGCAGAAAAAGCTGACATGCGCTAGGGAGGCCAGGAATAAAGTAGGTTTGATTCCAGGAGGTTTTCCAAGCACTCCATGACTCAAAATTAGCAAGTTTCACCACTATGGATGTGTAGATGACAACTTGCATAAGGTGGAATATGGAAACTAGGCAAATAAGACAAAAATGGATTAATTAATGTCTAAGGTAGCTAACTATGGGTTTATTATTCTAACAATATTGTCCCAAATTAGCATTAATAAGCATGCTCCTTTCTCTTTCTAGAAGAGCCATGTTCATGCGCTCTACAACACCATTTTGTTGAGGAGTGTATACATTTGTTTTGTGTCTTATGATCCCTTCATCTTTGGAATATTTTTCAAACTCTAAAGACGTAAATTCGCCTCCATTATCCATTCTTAAACACTTGATTGCCCTTCCAGTTCTTTTTCCACCATAAATCTAAATAGTTTAAACGTGTTAAACACATCAGCTTTACTTTTTAGGACATAGACCCAAACCTTTCTAGAAAAATAATCTACAAACAATACATAATATTTTTCTCCCCCATAGGAAATGGTAGGAGAGAGACCCCACAAATCAAAATGAATGTAGTCAAGAACACCTTTACTAACATGACTACCTGCTTTGAATTTTTGTCTACATTGCTTTCCAAATATACAATGTTTACAAAACATCAAATTCAGAGTTTTCAAATTTGGAAGAAATTTACGATTCATTAATACTCAAAGTCCTTTTTCATTCATATGACCAAGACATTGATGCCATAATTGAGTGGATCTCGACTCTTCTTCAAATACTAATGCAATACCATTAACTTGAGTCCTTCCAACCGATTTGTAAAGGTTTACCATTCTCTGTTCCTTCATGACCTCTAAAGCACCCTTAGAAACTTTTAGGTTCCACTTAAACCTGTAAACTTATGTCCACAAGAATCCAACACTCCTAAAGAAATTAATTTTTTCTTTAACTCAGGTACATGTCTAACATTTGTAAGTGTTATAAATCCATCAAACATTTTAATTTTAACACTTCCAACCCCAACAGTCTTACATGAATGATTGTCTCCTAAAATAACTATTCCATCATTAACTATTTGATAGGAATCAAACCAATATTTATGAGGATAGATATGCCGCGAAGCACCATAATCTAATAGCCATTCTTCATTATATTCAGAAATATTACAAACATAGAAAACCTCATTGATCATACCTGAATCCAAGCACTTAACTGAATTTTCCTCTCACTTGGAGAAACTTCCCTTAAACACATTAATTTAGTTGCATTTAACAATTATCATGTCGAATTTCATTACGTGTGAAATCTCACCAACAAATGATATTATCATCAAATGGATAATCTCATATTTGAAGGCACTAGATAAACATTTATAAAAAATAAGTTGTTTCAGAATTTCTATAAGTGCCCTATATATATAAAAAAACAAGAATGACTATCAGAATTTCAAGAGATGTTTGTTTTTCACTCCTTTGCATTTTTTGAGTTTAAAGTTGTCCGAGAAGGAATATTATACCAATTGGAACCCTCCATGTGCATGTTTTATTGCCTCTCCATGTTAGTTATCTTCCCAAAGAAGAATCAAGATTAAATAAATCTGAAGTGTAAAAGTGATGGCTAAAGCTTAAGAATGCCCTAGTGTCAAAGCATCACACATATCACTTGGTGGAAGAATATATTCCCTAATTTGAAATCTCTCTAAATTTAGATATAAATTCTCTTATTTTTTGTCAAATCAAATTAGTTCTAGATTTGTTGAAGAGGACTGGAAGTAAGAAAAACACCCTCCAGATTAGAAGACATGATATCTCATTAAATTTTAAATGCATATTTAGCTGGTCTAAAACATATAGGTGGCATAACATCAATAGTTAACTAGATATCCCATATTTTTAGGCATAAGACCAACATACAAAGGGTCAAATCCATCATTTAGAGATATTGTGACATATTTTGAATTTTCAAAGATACAAGTGGCCTAGAAAAACAACTCCATATTACAAATTCGAAGGCACTTCATCCCAACAATTCCAAAAATTTTACAAACGAATTGGAGATTTATGTTATCCTTAGTTTATTGATAAAATCTATTCCAAAATATTCACAGCTTTCTACATTGTATATTTTTCTATAAATCTTATCATTTGCAATGTAGTAGGGGTTCAATTCTAGAAGTTGAGGGTTCGGTTGTGAGTTATGGAGACATACTTTTATAGCATGTTTTTGTATATGGAGCTATGAATTGATGCCTACATTTCATTAGTGAAGATTCTTTGAGTTCAATTTTAGATTTGTGTTTCCTTATTATTTCATGTGTTTCCTTTTACTTAGATAAAATGATTGTTATTGAAGTATTCATTAATAGTCTGTGTTTATGGATTCCTGGGAAAAAAAGTATTTGTTTTGATTTCCCATACTTCACAAGTTTCATTTAAGTATTTATGTTCACAATCAGATAGTGTTTCTCTTATGTGTTCACCCCTCCACCATCCATTTTAATGTGACGACTATTAGTACAATATATACTGATGATTATGTTTTACAGAATTTTTAACTAGTAAAGTATTTACTGGTGATATCCTACACTACATAAATTTCATTCAAATACTTATGTTATTAGTTAGGAAGGAATTTTGGTTAATATAATTTCAAACTTGTGAATCTATCATTTGAGTAGGGTCTGAGATTGATGTGTTCACATGTGTAATTCTCCTCTTCTTTGTTCTTTCATTCTATCTGAGTATTGGGTTCATTTTCCTTCATTCATGGATGTAGTTCATGAGTTTAAGAGTTTTTATCGATTTTTATATTCCAACAATCAATATATTTGATCCACCATATATTCCAACCATACAAACCTAAGTAACCAATAAAATTATTCAATATTTGATAGCCACGCTCTTCTTGTAGTCAAGAGCATATTTTAGCACTAACATCTTATGGCGCCATTGCCGGGGATGAAATTGAAGATTTTCCTCGAGTTGTATGATGTTGAAAAAACAAAACTCTTGAGGTGAATAAGGGTTAGGCACATATGTGACTGCATCATTCACCTGGAGAATCCATGATTGAAGAATCCATAGGCGATTTCACTAGTCCAAAATGACAAAAGTAATGGATGTTATTTTAGCTTGAAGGTTTTCTCTATTCGACTTCTCAGTTGTTCTTAGTTTTTCAAATATTGTTCCTATTGTGCATGAGCGAGGAGATATCCTTCCTAGATTTAGAGAAGATAATGATGATCATCCTGCACAACATATCATAAAATTTCATGAATGCTTGAATCAACTAGATATATTGATGAAAATGTTTATGTACTCCTTGGAAGGAGATTTATGAGAGTGGTACTGATCTCTTCCTTTCTCTAGCATCTCCTCACTAAAATATTTTCATGCTGTGTTCCATTCTTATTGTAAGAGAATTTATCACATTGACCTCCTTTTGGATGACTATTGTGAGCAAATTAAGTTTTTAAAAATATCTTGGCAATAATGATTAGGATAGCATTAGTGATGAAATCCATGAAGATAAATTTCAAGAGAATGAAGCTAAGGTGGTATTTGACAAATTTCAAGATGTTTCTAATCGTTTTGGCTATGATGAAACTGTTACTCAAAATTTTAATGAAGATCATTTTTGTAATGAAGATTTTGTTATGGAAGAAATTATTCCTTAAGATTTTAGAGATATTTCTAATTGTCTTTATAGCAAATATATTATCAATGATGAATCATGTGAAATAAATTATGTTTTCCCTTATTTTTTTAATGATATTTTTTCAAAATCATATAAACAGGTTATTGAACCATCACTTACATAAAATTTATATTTACAACCTATTTATGATGTATATAAAGACGTGTAAAGTCTGATCCTTGATCAAGAAGACACATTTTCTATTCAACAGGCCTTTGTTGTAGAGTCCCATACACATGCCATCGTTCAAGAGGATTTTGGAAAAAAACTAAAAAAAACTATAACCTATAGGGATCATCCCTTGTTTGATGACTATGAGGAATGTAATGTCGAAGAACAAGTAGATTTATATTCTTATGAAGATTTGGGAAGAGAATTTTGTAAATTCAGTAAATCAGAATATGATGGTCAAAAATCAGAGATCAAGGAAGGTGTTCAAAAGAGTTCTCAAGAGTAGATTTCCACATTAGCTTATATTGACTAGAGAGGCATTGATCCAGTCTATGATAAATATGGATAGGAATGTTGGGAAGGCTATGAATGAGATGATGTTGCGTTGATCTCATTTGTAACAGCTAAAAATGAAGAGGATTTACCAGTGTTCTTTTTTGGAAAAAGAAGATCAACAATTTCCAGAAATCAATGAGTCCATGTCTGTAATTCTTGAATTAGGATCTTCAATATGTTAGAATAAAGTTGTCATTGATGTAAAAATTTTATGTTGTCCTATAAATTTTTAATTGAGATATGCTGACCTATAAAATTTTCATTTTTATATGTCAGACTATAAAGTTGTCATTGATTTCAATATGTTAAGTCGGCCTTGCGCCATATTGTATTGAGTCGACCCAAGGAGTGATCCAACACTCATATAAACAAAGGAAGTAATATCCCTATTTGGTGTATCCATCCAAGTAAGTATGGAGATGTGAAAAGTGTGCATATTCCAAGTAAGAAGATTAATTTTATGGGTCTTAGAATATGAGGATGATTTACACGCAAATATGAGTGGGAAAATCTAATTTTGTAGTAGATGTGCAGACCAGGTTACAAAACAGACATGCATGTGTAGTAGAGAAGTATGTGCGGTCGAAGTGATGAGGATGTTTACGCATAAACAAAATATCAAGAAACATAGAACATATGAAACATATCATAAAATGGATTGTGATCAAGGTGTACAACATCTAACCTATATTTGGGTTGTAGGATGAGGCGAGCACAAAATATTGGTGTCTTCCTTGGGTTGATTCTTGACTGCATAAGTTGATGCTTAGTGATATGAGTTTGTTCTCATAATAGGATTGGTGTCCTCACAGGTTGGTGCCTATAAAACATCAAGTTGATTATTTTAAGGGATTTTTGTTCTTCTCTTATTGGTGTCAACAAAATCCATGATGTTTTTCTCACACTTGTACTAGAGATTGATGTCTCCCAATAATTGATGTAATCAAATATTCCACACACACACACACACACACACACACACTTAGCGCACAAGTGTTTTTATGTGTCAATAAGTGTGTTGATATTGGTGTATGTTTTGTGAAATGAAAAATTGATATATAAATATTAAATACTGTGTATGATACTGATTCACCCCCCCTCTTGGTATCACTTGGGGTTCAACAATTGGTATAAGAGAAGATTCCTTCAGAATAATTTTAACCACTAGAACGAAATTCCTCAAAGAACACATGGGAAAGAAAGTATCCCATCAAAATGAAGCACTTTGGTTTGATGGAGTATATTGGTACTCATGGAGTATTAAGATGAAAGCATACTTGCAAACCCTAGAGTTTGATGTTTGGAATACAATGGAGAATGGGTACACTCCTCCAAAAGGAACACCAACATGCACTATTGCAAAAAGATTACATAGATGTCATGAAATAGCAATAAAAATTGTGTTGAACACCATATCAGATGATGTGAAATCCAAAGTTGGGACACAATCCCTAACAAAGGAAATTTGGGTCGAATCGCAAAATTCGTAATCAAGAAAATTCGCTATGGAAGTATATCAAGGACGTGAAAATGGTCAAAAGGATGACCAACTAGAGGATGAATCAATTTAAAGAAAGCTTGATCAGAAAGCGCCTTGTAAGGATACTCCTACCAAATTTACTTATGATAATGAATCCTATGAAAGTGAGAGATCTGAGAGCATGGAAGATGAAGAAGTTGTTGAATTCGATTGTGAAGGAGAACTCATATCTACCATTGATGAGCTAAGAAAATAAAGGAGAACAAATAAGTAGCTCAAGAATCAATTAAGAAGATATCAAGAAGAGGAATAAGATGGTGCTACTTTGAAAATGCAATTAGAAGGTGCTTTGGAAGTAGATCAAATATTGATGAATAAGATAGAGGTGAAAGAAAAGATTTGTGATGCTCAATAGGCTAAAGTCATGTTCCTAAAAGAAGAGTTGCAAAAGATAAGCAAGACTACTAAACAAGCAATTGAAGAGGTTGAAAAGATGATTATTTTCCTAAAAGACGAAATAGAGGAATTCAAGAATATTGAAATATATCTAACAAGTCAACTTTATGATAAATAAAAAGTGAGTCAAGAAAGAGAGATTGATATCATTTCTTTGAAAGAAATAAGTATTTAGGGTGAAAAAACAATTAATGAACATAAGACTCAACTACAAGAAATAGAACAAGAGGTTCAAAGAATAAGAAATGAAGTTGCTAGGATACAAACATAGTTGAGAATACATGACATGTTCAACAAAAGTACAGAAGTCATGGAAGAGATCCTTAGAAAACAAAGGTCACCATTTGAAAAATCTAGTCTAGGATACCATAATGAAGTTGGAAAGAAAGTAGAACCATATCTACTAAAGGAAGACAATGAGCAAGACATCAGAATCATGGAAGCAACTTTATAAGTGTAGGTCAAAAGGACACTCAAAATACAAATTACAAGTTAAGGAATGATTCACTACCAAGGAGACAACGTACACTCAGGTACAAAAAAATTTCTAATTCTTTTTTCTCTTTTAATAAATTTGGTCATAAATCCATGGATTGTGAAGTGTACGCTAAGAATGAATCTGTGGGTAGCAAATTTAGAACCACATATAAAAATGTTGATAGAATCATTGAATGTTGGAAGTGAAACAATTATGGTGATATTGCAAAGTTTTGCAACAATGTAGTTTGTTACAAATGAAACATATTTGTACATAAATATCAGGTTTGTGAGGGATAAAAGAAATCCAATAAATATTTGAAGAAAAAGAAATAAAATATCGAAGAATAACCTCATCCAGTTATATATGCACTAAATCGAAGAAGATGTATCCTTGCAAATCAATAAAAATAAAAATGTAGAAATATTTGGAAAAAGAAGTCAACAAATCACAAAGAAAAATGTGATGGATTGGTTCTATGTGCAGAAGGTGAAGGAACAACTGAAAATCAGGTTAAGTCCCTTACATTGGAACCATAAATGATGGAGTATTTGGAAGAGAAATCCCTTTGTACTCAAATATATGGGTAAAATACAACCAACCATACCTGCTGCAGAAAGAAGGGTTTGAGACAAAAAGGACGACACCAAATTGTAAGCATTAATGAGTAATGAAGTAGTGATAATAGTAAGATGCGTAATCATTAATTAGAGGTAGATGATGGTTAATTGAATTTGGACAAAATAAAGGTGAATCTAGAAAAATCAAAACACACTTGTTTTGAGATTGAAATCAAGGTGAATCCATGCAAATCAAAAGGAATTAATGACTATAGGAAGTTACCAAACTTCTCACATAAGCCAGATGTCAATATATTAAATGCAACCACTAACATATATTGAAAAAATATGTCACATAGTAAACAATAGAGAGTGAATTTGGAGCTAGAGGAAATCTATGGTGCCTAAGAGACAGTGTAGAATGAAGAATCCATCAATGTTTTTGCAGGAAGAGACTCCATAGACACCAAGAGCATCAACATCAAATCCAATAAGGTTCCCTCGTGACTTTATTCCACCAAGAAAACCCATTTCGGCATCAATCACCCTACCTGATGTAAAAATACAAATATACCAGTACCGAAGGTTCGAGAGGGGGTGCTTGCTAAAGAAAATTTGCTTGACCAACTATACAAATTTGAATTTATGGATTCTGACATAACCAGTGAATAAAAGTTTTCAGATCTAGTAAAAAACAACTACTTGGACAGAAGAACTAGTTCATACCATAAAGCACCAATTGCAATGGAACTTTAGACTTGGGCGAATGGATTAATGAAATTAGGGATCATGAACTTGCTGGATATTCCTC
Source organism: Pseudotsuga menziesii (assembly GCA_001517045.1). NCBI lineage: Eukaryota > Viridiplantae > Streptophyta > Pinopsida > Pinales > Pinaceae > Pseudotsuga > Pseudotsuga menziesii. The sequence goes on from LPNX011218594.1 coordinate 1,416,558, forward strand.
ATTTTGGAAGGATCTCACAACTAAAAATATGCGTGAAAATGCTACTGTCATAAGTACATGGAATATTCTTATGGATGAATAGGCCTATATCCATTAATGCCAAGTTGATAGAATAGATCATTGGACTGCCTACCACAAAAGAATATGTAAGCCTCCTTCTGGATAAGAGGAAATACAAGCCTATTATGAAAATGATAACAAAGAAGTATGGAACTCAAAGGGATAGAAAGTCATTGTTCGGACTTTTGGTTTATATCAAGTCATAATTGTGGTTTGTATAAAGTCCTAGATGTCCTCATATGATTGAGGTGGTGATGTTGTATAGTAAAGTCTTGCGAGTAATATCAAGAGTGTAGACTTGTGTATAATATCAGGCTAGAATTGTGAGTAACATCAAGTCAATGATTCTCATAGGTGGTACCCTATGATATGGACCTCAAGTTATAGAGGTGAACTTGTGAGTAATATCAAGTTATGATTCTCATTCGATCAACTAGAGAATGGATACCCATTGAGGAAGACCTCCAGTTATAGAGGTAAATGTTTTCCATGTTGAAGCATAGATGTTATGTGATATATTACTAACCATGGTCATTCGAGATGGATAAAGCTACTAAGTCTCCTCTAGAATGAATTACTTTAGCATATGACTATATAGTCCAGGGTAATAAAGTATGATCATAGCATGTGATAATTATTTTGAGTATAATATGATATGATAGATGATTAATGTTAACACATAGACCATGCGGTAAAGATAAAGAGAAATACAATTCAAATTTTCCATGCAGGAGACTAGATGAACTCAAGTTATAAAGATACAATTATAAAGCCTTAGTTAAAAATGAATGCCTCAATCTGTGCCTCAGTCAAAGAATCAACTAAAATATTAATGTATGTATTATGTCAAGTAATCAAGTAATTTATAGTGATCCGTGCAAACTTAACAATATTAAATAAAGTGTTTTGCATGGATGACAATTAAGTTGAACCACTATGCCACTTAGGTTATTGTGTTCACTAAGTGATCAATATTTAGTTAAATATGAGTTAATGACCTTGGTTGAAGTTATGGTACATATCTTGTGCATGTGAGGAATCCAAGGCTCCTACTTGGCACCAGTGTATGCAAGGCACATTATTATGCATTAGGGAAGCATTCGCATCATACCAATTTACTATTCTTTGCATGGAGGTTTTTTTTACTTTTTATTAATGTGTTGGGCACATGGAAAGTTCATTCAATTGGTTTGGTTGATATCTCTTATCTATTGCTCTGTGTTCTCTTATTAGGAAATCTACTTATGTTGCAATTCATTATTTGCAATCTATATATTACACTATGAAGAATTGTTGTCATTTTTCATCCTCTCTATTTTTAGGATTTTCCCCAGTGTACATATTGTGTTGTGGATGAATGATTTCTAGGGTTGAATTTTTTCATGGTTCATTGATTCAGTGTTAAGTATTTCCACATTTATACAAGTTTTAAAGTTCAAATATATTCAATTTTTATAAAAAATTAACATGGTATCAGAGTTTAGGGCATGAAGGATCTGAGTTTGTGCAATAAACTAGAATCCTACGTGATCATAAGGAGTTGAGAAAATTTCAAGAGACGTGACATCAATATCCATCCGATCAAAATATTGTCTCAACAACTTCAACACATGGAAGGTGAGAGTATTGAAAATTCTTAAGGAACATGACCTAGATAGCTATGTATCCACTGTGGTAGAGAATCCTACTACCAATGAAGGGAGACTCAACTTCAATAAGATTCAATCAAAGGACAAGCGAATCATCTATTATTTGATTAAGGACAATATCATGTCCGTATCATTCCATTGAAGATAAAAAGGGTGTGTTTTGATACACTCACCAATATTTATGAAAAGAAGGAACTGAGTCAAAAGAGGGATTTGAAGAACAAGATGTAGAACCTAGAGAATAAGAAGGAGTTTGGTGAAGTTTTTTTTCCCTTATGGAAAGAATGAAGAAAGGGAGGAAACATTTTGCTCCAAATAAGTTCTTCCATTCAAAGAAGAAGGAGTTCAATGAATAGTTTGACTTATCAAAGGTTTGGTGCTACAAGTGTCTAAAGAAGGGTCATTATGAAAGGGATGCAAAGAAAATAAAAAGGGTGAAGATCAGGTTCATGATTCTTCAACTAAAGAATATGAACCTCCTCAGAAGAAATCATCCAAAGAAGAAGATTATGGTCATCAGAAGAAGTATTTTCCTTAGTGCAATAAATCAATCGCTCCAATGTGCATGAGATAATTATTTCCCATGGTGAGATTCACTACCTATTGCATGAGAGTAATGTTGCAGAGAACACGAAAGGCCTCTAGTAGTCTCTGCAAGGATGTAGAGATCAAGAGGGAGCTTACATAAAACAATAAAAGATAAGGTTTTGTATTTTGATTGTTATATGCTTTTATAAATTAGATATAATGGGTTTTGAATATGTTTCATTATAGTTTTTTATAGATATATATTATTGGGATAAGGAATTATGTTATGGTATAAACATGTTGAGAATATACATTGTTGTCTTTGTTTTAATGGAAATTAGTAGATCTCATGAAGCACATGTTATGATTAAAGATATAGGGCTGCATCAATTTCCTTCATGGGATCTGAATATAGGATTGATATAAGGCCACAATTTTCATGAGATATATAGGGATGGATAAATATTTATGAATATAAGGCTGAAATTCTCACGAGATATGAATATGGGGTTGCATAAAACTTCATGAGATATGAATATGGGGCTTCATAAAACTTCATGATATATGAATGGGGTTATGATAAAACATTGGTTAATATATGTACATAACTGTATAAATCATTGCAAACATATTAAAATATTAATGTGATTAAATTTCATGATATGTGGTTATACTGAAACTTTGGATGTCTATATAGGCTATTTGTCATGACTAGGTTATGCAAGGGTTGCTAATAATGTAAATAAATATGGCTTGTAGGGAAAATCCCTATGTTATGCCTACAATCATAATATGACAAATATTATGGAGTGATTTCGATGGTTGATCCTGAAAGAGAACATAATTATTTGAAGAAGGGAGATTCTAGGAGCATATCGAGAGGTCCTTGTGTTATATGGGAAGAAGACATAATAGAAGCACTAATACTATTTTGGAAGACGACAATAATTCTAAATATATTTATTCATTTGGTATACATTCATGTGTCAAAATAAGTTCAGTATGTTTCAGACATAGATGAGCATGAGACTCCATGATGGGGACCCAGATTATGATTCTCACATCCTGATGGTGAGAGGGAGAAGCTAGATTCGCTAGATCCTGAAGAACTATTAAAATTGGTTGATGTATCTTCTGTTTACATTGGATTTTGTACTAGATTACAAGGGTACAAATCCCAGGCATATCATGTTTGAAAGTTTTAGGTTTTAGAATTGATTGCATCTTAATTCAAGTTTGGAAGAAGATGAAGGGGGAATAGTTCAATAATTATGATAGGCATTCCACAATAGAGTTGGTATTTAAAATAAAGAAGTTTAAAGATCAGGAAACAAAAAACATACACATAGGATGAACCAGGTAAACCTTCAAATACATAAGGTACAGAATGCACTCATATATTGAGATTTAAAATATCCTTAACAGAAACATTTTTTCGAGAAGAAGGAATTGTAAACACACAGACTAGATACAAGTATCCATGATATATACTTCACCATAAATGAATTCATAAATAGAAATGCATCAAATAGATCAAACATGCATTAACAATTTATCAATGTTTAAGTTGGATCATATTATACATATATATAATCTTCAAAATTGTCTTTAAACAAAAATTACAAAAATATAGAGTATCCTTGCTGCAGATCCATCACATCCTCTCTCGACCCTCATAAAAACCAACCTACCTACTATTTGATTTTTTACATTTATTTTTAAACAAAGATTTGAAAACAGTTTCTAGATCCAAAATCCAAGGGTCGAATGTACCCAAAATAGCAAGATAAGGAATTACATTTGATAATTACAATATAAGTTTATTGAAACTAACTTTGTGAATATTTTCTAGTTGTATTTATATGAGTCATGTTCTTTTTTATGAAACAAATTTTTTTGAACCATATCGAGTCTTTGAGAGCCACTCAGTTGCTGATGATTGTACAACGTGAATTAATTGAGGATTGTAAGCAAAATGGGTTAGATACGGTGAGTTGATTCATATAATATGGTTAAAAAATCCAATTCTTGATATCTCCTTTGTAAATGTGGATATTATTTTTTCATGGCCCGAATCGTCTCTAGAAGGTCTTAATTTTTCTTAATAATCTCTTCATTCTTTTGTCACACCAAATTTCTTCGTTTGATAGCTTATTCAATAACTTTAACCAGATCTGCATAATTTGCATTAATCTCTTCAAGGTCTTCTTGTATCCTTCGATTTGCTTGGATTAGCTTATCATTGAAGTAATTTAAATGTGTATTTTTCATCTTATAATGTTGAAGAATTGAAGTTCCTTTTTTAAATTCTCAACATTTGACTCTTTTTCAACATGTGTGTCATTTACAAGGGTTTCCATACATTGATTTGTTTTGTCCTTATATTGATCTTTATCTTCAGGATCTTCTTGATTTCAGCTAGGAGACTGTTCCAAGCCCTATATATCTATATGATCTACTTTAGTTTTAACATTCAGAGGGTTCAAATTTGTTCCTTCTTCAAAACCTTGAATTACATTCTTTCCCTGATTCATAGGTATTCTTTCTGGCAATTTTGGGAAATTCATAAGGCCCTCTTCAATATTTTCTAGGGATTTGGCTAGAATTCCTTCTATATTTTTTGATTTAGAATGTTCTTCACTTAAATATTCTTCAACATTAATCAAAGCATCAGTCTTTAATACAAGGTTTATAATTGTTTTCATGTTTAGTCCTAACTTGTTAGAAGCCCTATTTTTTGGTCTCCATTTAGCAACTTCATACTTCATAGCATGAGCATAAATATTTTTTAGCTTGGAAAGTAATTGTTTTTACATACCTTACTCCAATGATTTTGCAATTGATCTTTCTTCTGAATCTCCCGGTGTTTCGGGAGTGGATACATCCTTATCCTCGAACTCAATAGTCTTCTCACTATGGTTATCTTTTTAAATTTTCTTTGGAACATGTTCCACTTTTAAATGTGATTCTTCAATCACATGCTATGTTTCCTCCTCAAATTTCCTTTTATAACTTCTAGTTTGTGTCATGGTCCCTCGTTTATCATGGATTTTATATATGGGACGCAAAACAATTATTTTTTTGCACTAAAGAAACCTTTTCCTCTTTATCTTTCTTACTATATTGACGCTCTAAATATTATGACTTCTCTTCTTCAAACTATGACTAAAAAAGGAAATCCAACTAGGTCCAATTTCACTGTATTAATTCATTGAGCACAAGCAAATTGACCATTCCCCAGTGAAAAATGATGTGACTGGTATGATCTGGGTGGTTTCGAACCCTATTCAAAATTTTAGATAAACTTTTGAAAAGGTAAAAGGGAATATTGAGCTTCAATACACCTGCAACATGCAAAAGAAACCTTAAATGACACTTGTAGACTGTGGAATATTTGACTTCAGAAGTCACATACCATTGTATGATACTCAACGCATCCTTCCATTTCTCTTTGAGAAGGTTATGATGAATCCCCTTATTCCAGTCAAGACCCTCATGTCCTAGAAAAATAAATTGATTCAGATCAACTTCAGATGGATACTTCTTGAACCATTTATCACCTTCTATAGACAATCCAATTGTTGTTGCAATGGAAGATTCTGATACCTCAAAACTAAGGCTTTCAAAATCAACCCGTGAACCTGTAAATTTGCAGGAAAACTGTTGTGTAACCTCCACATTATATCATCTTATTTTCTCAAAGCAAATAAACCAAACAACTTCAATTAATATCTTTGCGCACTAAGGAAGTTGCTCAGCCCAGTGTGTGTTAACAAGATTCAATATGTGCATTTTTTTTTAAGATTTCAATGGCTATACAAGATCTAAAAACATTTAGCATCAGAACATCATAACCATATACAAAAGGATCACATAAAGAAATACAAGCACAACCACACAAAAGAACACATAGATTTATCCTAGGAAACCCTCATGGGGAAGAAAACCCAACAAAAATCCCTCGATATAGACTTCAACCAAGTACAGTGTAAGACCCAAAGAATAAGACTTATAAGAACCCAAGAATAATACTGGACTACCTCCTGTCTCCCAGATGGACTACTCTTTCTCTCTCTAGCGCAACTATTGAGTTATGATTCTTATGAAAATGAGGGAGGCGCCTCTCCTATTTATACTGATCAGTTGCGAAGCTTAGTAACCTAACTGGTCTGACTTCTCCTTTCTTCCAGGGTCGAATTGCCTTGGGAGACTCAAAAAGACATTTTAATAATACTTTAATGGGTACCACTGACCTGAATTACAATGAAGGTTTTATCTCAAGACTTTACATGACCAATTACATTAATGATATCCCTAATTGAATAAACAACATCTCTAGAATGGGTGATGAAAATAATAATAAAAAATATAATATCTTTCACAGTTACATTTCTTTAACACTCCATCTTAACAAGGAAGGTATTTTATAACACAACAGTTGTTATAGAGAGAAACTTCCTATGGTTTGGGGTGTACCACAAAAGACAACTTTGATACTAGAAACCAATATTTACCAATATGCAAGAGAAACCAAACATCTAACACTAAGGGATACCAAATTGTACCTTGTTTTGGATGGTTTATGTAGATTCCCGTTGATCTTTCCCAATTCACGCTTGAATTAGCAATTGTCTCTCAACAACAACAAACAAGACAAGCATGCTCTATAATAATGTTGTTATCACTCCAGGAAACACCTCTAGGTTGCAGCTCGAGGATGCTTGGTAACTTACAATGTTTTTGGGGTTTTCTAAAATGGATCAAGTTAGGTGACCTATATGACCTTCCGCTCTCAAGACATGCATGAAACTCAATTAGGTACAAGGATTTTAGTTACCAATGTTTAGAGGTTGACAATATGGTGCATGGATGGAGAACTCATCATGCTGGCAGATTCATATATAAAATAGATACATATAAATGGCTAAGTCATGATAAGGAAAGCACTTATAATTCAAATCACATCAACATGCCAATAGGGTGACAGCTATCAAACATTAATTAACTTGAATATAACATGAATAACACATTCAAGCATAAACACAGAAAATATAGAAATGGAAGCTGAACAAATGATAACAAAAGAGCTTATATTAGGTCATGATCAATATGAGAAGCTTGACAATAGTATTGGTCTACAAGTCCCCGAAGTCGAACCTTTTCGATAAAATAAGTCTTAGACTTTATATCCTTTAAAAAATACTCAGATCCTAAGAACTTGGATCTGATTTAATAAAAATAAACAAAATAATTGTTTTTTTGCATAATTAGGTCATGAAACCCTAATTAACTACTAGTCTAACTATCTATAGAATTCGTTCACTGTTTGAACCTTTTGATAACTAAAGTAAGTACTGGCAATCATTGCCACTGGTCCTCTACTAGTTAAGTTACTGTTTCACTCTGACAGTTGATTATTGGTGACCTTTTCTATTGTTATGTCACAACAAAACTGAAGCATACCTTCCCTATTGTTTTATTCATCATCCTTCATCTTTATACTTTGTCCTTGAGCCATCCATGCTAGCCCAATATTGGTCCTGCGTGTCAAAATTTAATATTATGCCTCTGTCTACTTTCGGTGGTTAAGAGGCCAAAATAATGGAACCGTTAGCTATCAAAAGTAGCGCTTTTGGTGGCTAACGAACTTCCTTAGAATCCGCCTAAGCCACCGAGAGACTTGTTCTTCAAAAATTATTAGGCTGCCTCCAAAATTGTTCTTTCCAGTCTATCTACTTAGATTTATTCTTCAATAGGATCTATATTTAACAGTATCCTGGCTTGCTTCTGGAGGCTTAAGGCTAACTGCAACATCAACTAGGGTTTCCAATGTGAGGTGGCTGCTAGGGTTTATCTTGGCCTCCTTCATCTGTAGTTTCTGAAGACTAATCATCCTATACAATCTTGTGCTATCTTTCAGGTACCTTTTATTTAGTCTTTTTAGGAAAGGATACCTTTCTCTCAGCTCCAGGTAACATTTATGTAGCAGCTTGTTCCTGCTGGTCAATGTATCATTATTCTTCTTTATCTCCCTTTCCAGAATCTCCATCTCATAAACTTGCTTCAATAACTGATTTATTCTTTGAGTCTTGGGATTTAAATATGAATCATTCTCTGGTGGTTCATCTTTCTCTTTTGGTGTAGGTGATGGGATTCCTTCAATCTATGCTATCAATTGCTCTGTTAGGTCAACTTTTGCCCTAAAAGTTTGGCCAAACTGCTGAAAACTGGTGCTCAAAGATGGATTTGTTCCTTCAAATATGTGACACCTGGGTATAAAATGAAACAGATTTTTGTATATTGTTTTGTTCTAAGAAAAAACCTCTCTCAATTTTTTTTAATTCGTTTTAATTTTCCCAAGCTCTGGATTTAAAAAACATGTGTTAAATAGGAAATTCTGAGATCCGAAAATTAGGTCTCAGAGATGGATTCAATTCTCCCAATATACAACACCTGTAAAAAAAATGAGATAGGTTATTTTTCTCTATCCTATTAGGAACAAAAAAGTTTGATATTTTTGCAAAATAATTCTCCAGTCGCTCATAATCACTGTTTTAAAATGATTCCTTTTCATAGTAAAACGCGCCTTTCAGTGGCTTAGATTAGAGGAAATTTGGGGTCTGAAATGGGCCTTATAAGAAAACGTGCCAAAATAAGTTTTTGTGAGTTGGAATTCAAGAACCAATAGAATTTCAATAAAATAAGTCAACCATAATGGTTGAATTAACATATTTGTCATTAAAAACTACTTTTTTTGTTTGTATTTTCGACATATCTCATTGTGTTTTTACTCAAATTTCGATCGGGAGAGCTCGTTGGATGTGGAATTTGATTCCGCATCCAACAAGTACCCACACTGCATACTTTTGATGGGCCTCTCTACCCCAAAAACAAGAAATACCTGAAAAAACGTGATGATGACATCATCATCACATTTTTTCAGGTATTTCTTGTTTTTGGGGTAGCGGGGCCCATCAAAAGTATGCAGTGTGGGTACTCGTTGGATGTGGAATAAAATTCCGCATCCAACAAGCTCTCCCAATCGAAATTTGAGTAAAAACATAGGGAGATATGTCGAAAATACGAACACAAAAAGTAGTTTTTTTCTTTCTTCTTCCAAAATTAATCAATATTATTTTATTATTTTAGCTATTATTATATTATTTTCCTTAGGAGGCCCATTTTAGACCCCAAAATTCCTCTAATGGCGTCCTTAAATTAAGGTCTTAGCTGCCAAAAGTTTGATTTCGGTTGCTCAGAGACCATTTTGAAACCATGATTAGCCATGGAAACCTGTGTTTTGAGTTTTTTGAGCGGGATTTTTCTCCAACGCATTTTTTATTTATTTCGGTGGTTAACACCCTTCTTGAACTATTCACTAAGCTACCGAAAGCAACACTTTTCGGTGGCTAATGAGCTGTTAAGAACCCCGCCTAAGCCACCGAAAGCTAAAACTTCTAATTTTTTCAATCATAGCAAAAACATAGACCTTTAATTTTTTATTCGTCTTTAAATCTTTCATAGCATGACTCTAATTCTTCATACTATCAAAATAAATTTATTTTGGTAGATAACATCTGGCTCCTACTTGGGGATGGGAACCTCCCTGTGAGGTCCCAAAAACCCTAGACCAAAATGCCTTTCCTGAAAAAGAATAATTAAAGCTATCTTCTAGTGTTCCATTGGGCATGGAGTCATTTGTCTTTTATAACTGATCCCTTGCAATCTTCCTGTAGCCCGCTTTGCTTATTCACGAAAGCAAATAAAAATGACCTAGTTGCTCATATTAAGAGCTTATTTTCCTATCTACTCCTACTCCTAATTCTAATCAATAGAGTCTTCTTATCACGTGACATGATGCTTCCAATGAAGCCAGGTCAGAAGCTGATCTGCTGAACTTATCCTTGATCTTGACTCGAAAAATAAATGAAACCTTAGCATGCAGCAATGTAGTTTTGAAGGGTGACAGAACCAGATATCATCTGACAAAAATATTTTGATATCTATGCTACTCATAAGTTCCATATAGTCAGCAACAGGGTCATAAAAGGAAATAAGAAATACCTTTTTATGCTGCTGTTCCAACTTAATGAAATGCTGTTACTGGCTACTTTCAGTGATCACTACGTTAACTGTAGATTGCTCAACCTCTGATTGGGAAGGATGAGTTATGCCTTGCTGTTATGGACTTTTCATATCATCATCTTCCTCTTCATATCTACTGCATTATTCCTTTGTCTGCAAATAAGAAAACTGGGGGCTGCCTTTAGTATTTGCTGCAGATCCAAATTTGTTACATTTTGTTCCTTCAATCTGCTCATAATCTTTCGGGTTTCCAAAGGGGACAAACTGATCTTCTTGACACCCTAAGTTAGCAGATGCATTTGGTACAAGGTCAAAAGCATCTATATTATGGTTAACATTTTGAAGATCATTAATATCTCGATCACAATGATAGGTGTCCCCTCTTGCAGCATACTCTTCATAGCTATCATTAACCGCAGCATGCATATGTCTCTGATCATCTCTTTCCTAAAAAGTAGAACTAAAATAAATTCTAGAAGTGGACAAATCCTCACAAAACTTAAAATCTTCTTCTTCATCATTAGCAGCCTTTCCATCCTAAGAATGCAACTTATATTATTCACAACAATTATCAAATGCAAACTCATCTGAATAGTACCTTTTACAGTGCTCAGTGAATGCTTTGTGAAAATCCTTCAATGATGAAATATTGGAAGGAGGTAAAGAAAAATACCACTGACGTGCATCACCACATAATGAATACATGAACATATTCATACGAACATCTTCATGCTGATGATCTAATAGATCCATACATTCATGAAACTTGAGGAGGTGTTCTGCAGGACTCTCTTCTTCCTCCTCTTTGAAGATAGGTAGAAAATATCCCCATTCAGACATATCAAGTCCTGGATGTGGGAAACTAGGAATGGAAGAGAAGTTAAGAGGTGCAAACCTCTGAGACAAAAGAGTAGAAAATGCTTTTGACATCTTTATATTGTGGATTCACCACTAAATTTGTCCTTCATGGAGTTTCCAGGGATGAGATCTTCACAAGCAACAGTGCTTGAAGATTCCTCAACCCTAAAATTTTATTCTGTACTTATAAAATCTTGAGATTTGTATGTTTCAGCAGAATAAATAATAGCAGAAATATTTCTTGAAATACCTGATGTATCTACCTGTGAATCACTGCTGGTCTGCCTTAGTGAAGCCCTAGCTCTTCTTAGAATCTCTTCTGGATCTGAAACAGGTGTTGCTGGTGGCCCTTTAGGGTTTGATCCAGTACTTGGTCTTCTTGAAGCCACCTTATTTCAATGGAGTCACCAGATAGATCATTACAACCAGAATAATGTCCAAGCTTTGTCTATCATCAAAGCAAGGATCTATGTCGTCTCCCAGGGAAGCTGAGCTTTAGTCTCGTCTCCCCGACAACGGCGCCAATTTTTTATAATTCCAGGAAACTTCTCTAGGTTGCAGCTCAAGGATTCCTGGTAACTTACAATGTTTTTGGGGTTTTCTAAAATGGATCAAGTCCGGTGACCTTAATGACCTTCCACTATCAAGACATGCATGAAACTCAATCAGCTACAAGGCTTTTAGTTACCAATATTCAGAGGTTGACAATATGGTGTAGGGATGGAGAACTCATCATGCTGGCAGATTCATACATAAAATAGATACATATAAATGGCTAAATCATGATAAGGAAAACACTTATAATTCAAATCACATCAACATGCCAATAGGGTGACAACTATCAGACATTAATTAACTTGAATATAACCTGAATAACACATTCAAGCATAAGCACATAAAAGATAGAAATGGAAGCTGAACAAATGATAACAAAACAACTTATATTAGGTCATGAACAATATGAGAAGCTTGACAATAGTATTGGTCTACAAGTCCCTAAAGTCGAACCTTTTCAATAAAATAAGTATTAGGATTTATAGCCTTTACAAAATACTCAGATCTTGAAACTTGGATTTGATTTAATAAAAATAAACAAAATAATTTTTTTTTGCATAATTAGGTCATGCAACCCTAATTAACTACTAGTCTAACTATCTGTAGAATCCGTTCACTGTTTGAACCTTCTGATAACTGAAGTAAGTAATAGCAATCATTGCCACTGGTCCTCTTCTAGTTAAGTCACTATTTCACTCTGACAGTTAAGTATTGGTGACCTTTTCTACTATTATGTCATAGAAAAACTGAAGCATACCTTCCCTGCTATTTTATTTAGCGTCCTTCATCTTTATACTTTGTCCCTGAGCCATCCATTCTCACCCAATAATGGTCTTGCGTGTCAAAATTTAATATTATGACTCTGTCTTCTTTCGGTGGTTAAGAGGCCAAAATATCGGAAGCGTTAGCTATCGAAAGCAGTGCTTTCGGTGGTTAATGAACTTCCTTGGCATCTGCCTAAGCCACCAAAAGACCTATTCTTCAAAAATTCTTAGGCTGTCTCCAAAATTGTTCTTTCCAGTATGTCTACTTAGCTTTCTTCTTTAGTAGGCTCTATATTTAACAACAACTTGGCTTGCTTCTAGAGGCTGAAGGCTAACTGCAACTTCAGCTAGGGTTTCCAATGTGAGGTGGCTGCCAGGGTTTAGCTTGGCCTCCTTCATCTGCAGTTTCTGAAGAATAATCATCCTATACAATCTTGTGTTGTCTTTCAGGTACCTTTTTTTTAGTATTTTTAGGAAATCATACCTTTGTCTCAGCTCCAGGTAATATTTATGCAGCAGCTTGTTCCTGCTGGTCAATGTAGCATTATTCTTCTTTATCTCCCTTTCCAAAATCTCCATCTCATAAACTTGCCTCAGCAATTGATTTATCCTTTGAGTCTTGGGATTTCTAGAGGAATCCTTCTTTGCTGGTTCATCTTTATCTTTTGGTGTAGGTGAAGGGAGTCCTTCAATCTCTGCTATCAATTGCTCTGTTAGGTCATTTTTTTCCCTAAACGTTTGGCCAAGCTGCTGAAAATTGGGGCTCATATATGGATTTGTTCCTTCAAATTTGTGATATCTGGGTATAAAATGAAAGTGGTTTTTTTATATTGGTTTTTTCTAAGAAAAAACCTCTCTCAGGTTTTTCGAATTTGTTTTAATTTTCCCGAGATCTGGATTTCAAAAACATGTGTCAAACAGGAAATTATGAGATCCCAAAAATAGGTCTCAGAGATGGATTCGATTCTCCCAATATGAAACACTGTAGGAAAACTGAGATAGGTTATTTTTCTTTGACCTATTAGGAACAAAAACCTCCAAGCCTTTTGGAAAATGATTCTCCAGTCGCTCATAATTACCGTTTTAAAATGATTCATTTTCACAGTAAAACACCCCTTTCGGTGGCTTAGAGCATCTTGAAATTTCAGTCTTAGCTACCGAAAGTATAATTTTGGTGGCTTAGAGACCATTTTGAAACCAATCTTAGCCACGAAAAACCTATTTTTTGAGTTTTTTGAGCGGGCTTTTTCCCCAACGCATTTTTGCCTGCTTTCGGTGGTTAACGCCCTTCTTGAACTGTTCATTAAGCTGTCGAAAGCAACACTTTTTGGTGGCTAATGAGCTATTAAGAACCCCACCTAAGCCACCTAAAGCTAAAAATTCTAATTTTTTCAACCATAGCAAAACCAGAGACCTTTAATTTGTTATTCATCTTTAAGTCTTTCATAACATGACTCGAATTCTTTATACTATCAAAGTAAATTTATTTTGGGAGATAACAAATGTGTTAGACCTACTCTAACTTATATATTCAATAATGTATAATCAATTAAATACATCCATGGATTCAATATTCATATTCAAATACACATAATTGGACAGGAAAATATATTTCTATTAATAAAATAAGAGATTACAATAGTGAAAACCTCTATTGGCACGTCTACGAACCGGAGAAACCGAGTCCTCCACCTAGGACTCGACCAACTCAATCCTCCATCTCTCGATAGCAAGATCAAAAGAAAAGGAAATCTTGGGAAGAACACAAAGTTCTCCAAAGGGACAAAGGGATGTATACTCAAGTATATGCAAACTGAGGCAACAATGGACTATAGTTTCTTTGCTTTTCAATTCCTCTTCTTCAATGTATCCAAGGGGTTCCTTATATACCGCTCCAAAAGGGTAATGGAGGGTTGAATCCGAGTGATCTAAAGGAATATGGAAGGCCAAGAGTCAGGATCTTCAGACTCCTATGTGGAAAACTCCAAAAATATTTGGAATTATGCACACATCCCGATGTATGTGGGTTTGAGGTCAAAAGTCATGTGTACACGTGAGTACGGGTTTAAAAGTCACGTACAACAATAAACATGTGTTTTTTAGGGATGAACTTGGAACATAAAAGTATAATATAAGTCCATGGGGTCTAAAGAGTCTACAGAGGGACATGGAAGGCCATAAATATGTGATCAACCATGTGTGGTAAAATCAACTATAAAAGATGCGCCCTAATGTGTGAGGTCAGAGGGGTAACATGATGGCCGAAATACATCATAAAATCCATCCCAGAAGTGGAGTAATGAAGACCCAGGTGGAAGAACCTGCCACTCATCAGTACAATACAATGATCAATATTTGCATGTGACTACAAATACATATAGAAATCCCGGATACATAAGAGTACAATGGCCATGAATAGGCATGGTATACAAAATGTGACATGTGTGGTCATCGCCATGTACAATATACAATAGATAAGAATAAAAAAAAAGTGCATGAAGATATAAAATGGATCACTGATCTCCATAATAGCTGAAGATATACAATGGATCAAGATATCCATAGTGGATGAAGATATCTAATATACACTGGAATCAAATCACAAAAGCTCATATCTCATGAACACTGGAGCGATCAAGGAGATATCATATATGGAATGCCACCAAGATGGAAGGTATTCTACATGAATTGCTACGAATACATGTCCTACGATGTGAATAGATGTGTCGAGGTCGAACATAGTATTCCATCGTCTGATTATCGATCATTGATGTATACCGTTAATATATGCGAGATCACCCACCGATAATGAAAATGGGAATCAAGGTACAGAGTGCAATCTAACAAGTGTGAATAGATGTGTTGAGGTCGAACGCTTGGAAGAATCCATCGATAAGGGGACATTGATGTATTCCCAAAAATTTCAATGACAAGAGAACCTACCACTGATGACTGTAAGTCTCAAGGCGCTCAAATGAATCTAGAATCCTATTCTATAATAAATGATTTGAAGTCGATGAAATGGAATCCACTAGAAGGAGGGCATTAAGGCATCCACCATCAACCAACATGAGGTACTCAGCAACGCTGTATAATGTGGAAGAACTCAAACAAGATGTGCATGAACTAGTAATAGTACCAGGAATGGCCGACATGCAAAGTCAAGGTAACCGAGGAATGGATGACTCAGGCTTCAACTTCCTTCGAACAAGAGCATAAGGGAAAATGGTGACTGAAGGTAGGAAACATGGACTCGATATGCAAACTAGGACATATTTGTGATGTAGGAGGCATCAAAAGAGGCTCCATATGGACTGGAAGCTTAACCAGTTAGTGGATATAAACTTGGAGTAATGAGTACAGCTCTAAAGTCAAACTAATAACCCAACCAATGGATGTGATATACAGTTCTCTATTCGAAGGTGACACGACTCAACTGCTATACAGTTCTCTATCCTGTTCGAATTTTTTGTTTATTTTTTCTTTTTTTTCTTTTGGACTTTTTCAAATATTTTGAAAATCTTGAAAAAGAATAAAATTTATTTATAGTACAAATCTAGGAGGATATGAGTGTTAGGGGACAAGCAAATTAGTTCCAAGCAGTGGAACATTCCTATGCTCAATCCAAGGAGATATGTGCAGGATAACGACACTTGAGGGAAGGTATCCTCCCAGTAAAAGGGGTGATTAAGCTACAAAAGATACATGAAAAGGATATGATTTGATAGACATGGGACACACTCGTGGTATATGGCTGATAACTCAAATTCAGGGATCCAACATAAAGCTCAAGAATGCAAGCAAAACTCATGAAAATGCAATTACAACTTGATATATACAAGGGAGTCCTAGGGAGATGTCCAACATAAAGTTCAAGAGAAGTATGAAGCTCTTTCTCAAAGAAATGGTGGGACTAAAAAGAGGACTCCCACAACCTAAAGGAGAACTGTCAACATGGGCATCAAATGAAAAAGAGGATCTAACTAGGGCGCCCATGTATAGGAAATCTCTACCATTCACATAACGCCACTTCTAACAGTAGCAAGAAGGTTCTGTGACATCATGGAATGGTTTCGTACCTAAGGTTAAGATGAAATAGTCATAAGGTCATGCAAAATGTAGGTGGATGTGAAATCCTAACATATATGCCAGTTTGGACATGATACCTGTAATAGGCACGAACGGATCGAAGACTCGGTCAAACCATGCTCAAAAAAGGATCCTACAATATCATATTAGTACAAATGGTCTAAAATGGTTAGAAATGGTAAAAAACGATTGTTATAAGGAATTATGCAATCAGTGCGGACATTGTTGGTTCCTCTACCCTGCAAAGTACAAGTTTATAACAAAAGAGCACAACAGTGTATCCTTTCCTTAAGTAATCAGTTTGAACAACATAAAATAAAACTATACCTCAGACCTAAGTCTCTTTGTTCTTTTTCTAGAAATTCCTTACAATGTTTAACACCTACAAAATATATCAAGAGACGAAAACACAAAGTGAGAGTATCATGATAGATCAATTACTTATATCAGTGATCAACGAATCTAATAATATTCAATTGAAATTAATAACACATCAAATATAGGAAAGGGGAACACTTTTTTATTAATGATAAAAGAGAGTAAAGTACAACCAAGCCTTGATGCTAATGGCTTTATCCTCTACAATAAATCTACAATCCTCCACAACTATGATAATCTCTCTACATACAAGCCAACTCTATCTTGCCTCTAACTCAGATTTCAATCCAACAACATAGAGGTGCTTTCCTTTGGACTCCTCCACTCACATCATGAAGGCTTCATTTATAGGTGAAAATAAATGAGATTAGCTTGGGGAATGGATAGGATGTGATCCCAATAGGTGAGGGAGGTGAATGCCACCTCTCCCAAGAAAGTAGAAACTCACTCCACGGAGGCTTTCGCAAGGAAGCTTCCATAACATTATTTTTTCTCCTTTTTGGACTATCGATGCACCTAGAAGAAGGGGTAAAGGCGTCGACCTAACTTGTTGTCAAAGAAAAGAGGGATCAATGCTTCTTGCTCTACTACAGACAACACCGTCGGTGCTCTTTCAAAACTGGAGGAAAGTGCCACCCTTCCAAAATGTGGAAAAAAGCTAACCAAGGAATCTCAGGTCTGGATATCTGAAAGGAAAATAGGCTATGGTGGAATTGCCAAGTGCAACAGAATGCCCCTCAAAGTATGAATCTATAGGGAAGTGATAGGTGAAATAGTTTGCAAGATATCCATTAGGTATAGAGGCAATGAGAGATGAGCTCATAATTGACATTGGACCAATAACTAGATTTACCCAACTCAACCATGGCTGCGGACAAATACATTGCAAATCCATGATGGTGACCATGTCATGGATACCAATAATACATTGTAGATCCATGAACAAATAATGTAGGAGGTAGAACATGGCTACATAACATACAAAGTAGATCCATGTTATCTGAACTCAAATACTAAACACATCCACCAAAACATACAATGTGGGTCTGTGTCATGACTCTAACTGATCCTCAAACGCAACCAGAGTATAGGAAACTATAATGACGAATCCTAATCACTCACAGTATTCATTCCAATTCTCAAACTAATACGATTCTAACCATGTGAATAGATGTATTGACTTCGAACATGGCAGAAACCACTTGATTACCAGTCATTGACGAAAAATGTTAACAAGTGCGAGGGAAATCACCATTAATGTCAATGATTCCCAAGGTATCTTAGTGCATTCTCCCAAGTGTGAATAGATGTTTTGAAGTCGAACACTTGATAGAATATTTCAATCATAGGTCATTGATGAAAACCTACTGTCAAAAGCGAGGAAACTTGCCATTGAGGCATGCAGGCTTCAAGGTACTTGACTAGGTTTCTAAGTCTAATTCCTGGATAGTGAGCTGAAGTCAATAGTAATAGAATTTTCATGGGAGGGCCATGATGATTCCCCCATCAGTGACATGAAAAAAGAAATAAAATTTGATTTGAACTGATGAAACTGAATCAGACATGACTGACTTTATGGATAGGTAAATTTACTAATGAGTTATTTTTTGGGAGAAACATCCTTTGAACAATTTGCAGCACGACAAGTGACTTGGAAACATTGAATTGATGAGACTAGAACTAGGTGTAATTCAAGGAATATGATGGAGCATTATTTGAATTGACTCAAAAGAGTTAGGTGGCTCACAAATGTGGATCGACTCGGAGATAAGCTAAATACCCAACTATTCAGATATGCAAATGCAGACAGGTTCCATGTTCAAAGGTGGACTATAGACTGCCACAAATAAAAATGAAAAACATTCCTCTTTCCTTTAATTTCCCCATCTTGAAATATTAGTTCCTCTTTTTGTTTTTACGAGTCCAAAGAGGGTAACAAACACATTGTAGCTCATCAATTGATGAGTCCATTCTCACATGTTTTACGAACCTGAGAAAGGAGGGGTTCTTTCCCAGATAGGGTCTTCCATAATTTGATTTTATTAGTTCGATGAAAGTAAACTCAGTATATTTCATGTTTAGAGAGTCTGAATGAGGACATAAGGAGACTCCAGCAGGGTTCCTTTTTCGTAAATAGGCCTAATCGGTCCAAAAAAGTGATAAACTACTACTGACTAGTTGACTGTTCTGATACTTTTACAAGCGTGAACATAACAAGTTATCTTGGAAATATTTTTTGTGTTTTTAAGAGTATGAAAAGAGGTTAAATATAACTCCATAGTGGGTTTCCTTTTTCATAGTCCATTTTTAACGAATTTGAAAAAGCGAAAAAGTGGACTCAACACTCTTTTACTGGCGGTTTAACGAGCATGTGAAAACTGTACAAAAATGCTCGGTACTTTTTCATCTTTACTCTAAGCTTGAAAAAGAATAAAAGATATTATTTCATAGCCACAAACCAAACTTTGACCTGAAAGCTCAAAAACAAATTAAAAATCCAACTCTACTAGAACTATATTAAAACAAATGATAAAACCCACTTTTAGAAAATAATTTTGAATTTCAAAAGTAACTAAATTATAATGAAATAATAAAAGTTTCCAAAATTACTATAAATAGAGAGGAACAGTAAAATTTTTTACCATTGTTACTCTACCACTTGGAAAGTTGAGAGTTGGAGTGGAAGAAAGAGAGCTTCACCGGTGATTGCAAGGGATTCCGCTTGTTGTTTCTTAATTTCGCTTGGAAGAGGTAGTCCCTTACCATTATTTTTATACCCATGGTAAAAATTTGTAGTTTTAAACAATGATAGAAGGTTTTGATTAGAGTAAAAGGGGATTATTGACCAGATTCATGAGGGGTATAGGCATTTTGAAGGCTCAAAATGCATGCCATGACGATCCTTTATTTTTCCGGATGTGAGCATGATGGCGCTTTGTTGTGCTGTGATAGGTGCACCGTAGGCGCTCTGTCCACAGCCGAAAGAGGCATCAACCATCGACGCTCTATGTATGCAGAGGAAGATGCACTATAGGTGCTTTGTCCATTAAAGAAAAAGGCACCGCAGGCCCTAAATTTTGAAAAAAATAAGCTCTGCTCCCATCAAAAATAATTTTCTTCCTTCTCTTATTTAAAAATGTCATTTTTATGTTCCCATCTTCCCATAATGTGATATTAATAAGTATTTTTTATGTCTTACAGGTGCAATACAAAAATCGGATCATGGTCATTTGGAAAGAGTGTGAACATGAGACAACAGACTTTCGGGCTGTCAGTGATCAAGCTACCGTATAGGCCTTACAGAATTGCGGGTGACTGAAGTATTTTAGGGTACCATGCATGAAGGCATACATCCATCTATTAGATTACATTATAGACATGTGGGATCCCAAGAAGCAACACTTTTTGGTCGAGATTCACACCTTGACCATAGACATTGAGGATATTTACTTCTTGATTGGTTTGTCCTAGAGAGGGAGACGAGTAGTATTATCCGGCCCACGAGGAGGGGAGTCCTCCTTGGATGATTTGATTGACCAATATTGGCACTGGGTATGCATGCCCAATCTGGAAGATTACACATCCAGTAGATAGTGGATTGTCCTCTGAGGAATGTAGTGTACACTATTGGAAAGGTGGTCGGGACTAGATCCACTCACCTAACTACTAGGTCACATATGGTGTATTCCCTAGAGTGCATGGAGCCTATAGTATTCAACTGGTGTGAAGGCATGTTGGTGAGTCTGAACAATCAAATAAACAAGTGCAAGTGGGGGACGCTTAAACAGTTTGACTATGGAGCTGTGGTGGTGTCTTTCATTTTGCAGAGGGTGCCCCACACGAGGCCTCAAGTGACTATGAGAAGACTTGATCCTGAGGATCCTAGGATGCTCAGGTGGGTTTATGTTATAGCCCACCATAGTGGCGGAGGACCCAAGGTTGTCTACGGAGCAACCTTCTTTTGCTAGTTGAGGGGTCAACTAATCATGATCAAGGATTATGCCTATGAGGGAGAATATTTCCGTGATGACCCAAAGATCGCACTTCCTGAGGGGGAGGAGTGGGATGTTCAAAGTAAGAAAGACACTACTCATTATGTTTTTAATTTTTCAAGTTTATTTCATTTTTATTTGTATTACTGAGACAAGTAGAAATGGTTTTATGCAGACATTGGACCATTTCATCTAGCTGGAATCTCGCCTATTGAGAGGTGGGCATTAAATAGGGATATGGTGGCTTATCGCTCTGAGGCAGATGAGGAGCTTGGATATTTGGAGGAAAAACTACAACGTTTGACTATAGGGATTCCTGATGTGACCACCGATGACCTACCCAGCCGTTACAAGCACCATACTGCAAGGGTCTCTAGATGGTTTTCCAGGCTACTACACAGAGTGGCTCAGGCCATTATATGCTATCATGAGCACTACCAATATGTGTTAAATTTTCATATGCTTAGCTAAGACATCAGTATTTCATTTCATTTTCATGACAAAAGCATATAAACAGGATCACTGAAAGATAGACAAGCAC